>CM029374.1:8452725-8725870 GCA_017165825.1 Hepsetus odoe | reverse complement strand
CTCAGTTTCACGGGGCAAACCATTGGGAAGGCCAGAAATTGAAAACAACTAACAAACTCTTATAACTCGCTTTAGAAGCGTCTGAGCGAGCTCTAAGCGCTGGAATCGCTTTTTCAGCGCCATCTGGCTCGTTTTNTCTGGCTCGTTTTGGCATGTTTACATTAAAGTGAGAGAATGTTTATAAACAAATTTTGTTGTTGTTAATAATGATGAAAACAAACTAAAATCCCAAATGCACTCTCAGTTTCACGGGGCAAACTATTGGGAAGGCCAGAAATTGAAAACAACTAACAAACTCTTATAACTCGCTTTAGAAGCGTCTGAGCGAGCTCTAAGCGCTGGAATCGCTTTATTAGCGACTCTTGGTTCGTTTTGGCATGTTTACATTAAAGAGAGAAAATGTTTATAAACAAGCTTTTTTTTGTTGTTAATAATGATGAAAACAAACTATAAATACAATTGCAGACTCAGTTTAAAGGGACAAAACACTGGGAAGGCCAGAAATTGACAACAACTAACAAACTCTTATAACTCGCTTTAGAAGCGTCAGAGCGAGCTCTAAGTGCTGGAAACGCAATAAGGATGTAATTGCAGACTCAGTTTAACAGGTCATCATGTCGGGAGCCAAAGAAAGTGAAAACAATTGCAAAACACTTATAACTTGTTTTCAAAGCCTCTGTGCGAAATCTAAGCGCTGGACACGCTTACTTGTGGCAAATTGTCTCAAAGCAGCATGTTTACTTTATAGAGAGAGAATTGAAAAACAAGCTTTGTTTGTTGTTAATAATGATAAAAACATAATAGAAATGCAATTGCAGACTCAGTTTAACAGGTCATCACGTCGGAAGCGTTTGAAAGTGAAAACAATTTTAAAACACATAACTTGTATTAAAAGCCTCTGTGAGAGTTCTAAGCGCTGGAAACGCTTTCTTGTGGCATATTGGCTCAAAGCAGCATCTGTACTTTATAGAGAGAGAATGCTGAAAAACAAGCTTTATTTGTTGTTAATAATGATGAAAAAATAATAAAAATGCAATTGCAGACTAAGTTTAACAGGTCATCACGTCGGGAGCGCTTGAAAGTGAAAACAATTGTAAAACACTTATAATTTGGTATGAAAGCATCTGTGAGAGCTCTAAGGGCGGGAAACGTTTTTTTTGCGGCACATCGGCTCAAAGCAGGATGTTTACTTTATAGAAAGAGAATGTTGAAAAACAAGCTTTATTTCTTGTTAATAATAATGAAAACATACTAAAAATGAAATTGCAGACTCAGTTTAAGAGGTAATCACGTTGGGAGCAACAGAAAGTGAAAACAATTGCAAAACACGTTTAACTTGGTTTAAAAGCTTTTGTGCGAGCTCTAAGGGCCGGAAACGCTTTCTATAGAAAGAGAATGTTTAAAAACAAGCCTTATTTGTTGTTGATAATGATGAAAACATACTGAAAATGCAATTGCAGACTCAGTTCAACAGGTCATTACGGGAGCACCAGAAAGTGAAAACAATTGAAAAACTCCTATAACTTGGTTTTTAAAGCCTCTGTGCCAGCTCTAAGCTCTGAAAACGCTTGTTTGCGGCAGATCGCCTCAAAGTAGCAAGTTTACTATTTGGAAAGAGAATGTTGAAACACAAGCTTTATTTATTGTTAATAATGATGAAAACTAAAAATGCAATTGCAGACTCAATTTAACAGGTTTAACAATTTAAGCTCTGAAAACGCTTGTTTGCGGCAGATCGCCTCTAAGCAGCATGTTTACTTCATGGAGAGAGAATGTTGAAAATCAAGCTTCATTTTTTGTTAATAATGATGAAAACATACTAGAAATGCAATTGCAGACTCAGTTTAACAAGTCATCGCGATTGTAGCGCCAGGAAGTGAAAACAATTGCAAAACACTTATAAAAAAAAAGTGAAAGTGACAACCCTTGTCATTGCGAGGTCACGGCACAGCACACATGAACCACAACGAAATTGGACCTCTGCATTTTACCCATGCACACTCAAACCCGTGCAGCAGTGGGCAGCTATTGAAAGCACCCGGGGAGCAGTGATGGGGACGGTACCTTGCTCAAGGGTACCTCAGGGCAACCTATTGGGAAGGGGTTTGAACCCCCGATCCTCCGATCATGCGGCTAACGCCCTAACCGCTAGGCCACCGCTGCCCCGTTATAACTTGGTTTAAAAGCCTCTGTGCAAGCTCTAAGCGCCAGACATGCTTTTTTGCGGCACATCGGTCAAAGGAGCAAGTTTACTTTATACTTTTTACGCCAAGAAATGAAGACACTTGAAAAACATGTATACTTGGTTTAAAAGCCTCTGTGCATGCTCCAAGCACTGGAAATGCTTTTTTGTAGCAAAATGGCTTCAAGTAGCAAATTTACAGCATAGAAATAGAATGTTGAAAAACACGTGTTATTTACAGTTTATATTGATGAACACGTTAGAAATGCAGTTGGAGACTCAGTTTAAGGTGTTACCCTGTCGGAAGCGCCAGAATATGAAAATATTTGATAAACAGTATGCTTAGTTTAAAACCATCTCCAAGCGCTGGAACCGCTCCTTTGTAGCATATTGGCTCCAAGCAGTAATTTAACGGCTTAAAAAGAGAATGTTAAGAAATCATGCTAAATTCAATGTTTATAATAATGAACCCATGCTAGAAATGCAATTGCAGACTCAGTTTAACATGTTATCACGTCGCGAGCGCCAAGAAATGAAGACATTTGAAAAACATGAATACTTGGTTTAAAAGCCTCTGTGCATGCTCTAAGCGCTGGAAACGCTTACTTGTAACACATTTGCTCCAGAATGTTGAAAAAAGTGAAAGTGACAGCCCTTGTCATTGCGAGGTCAAAGCAAAGCTTTGGGCAACCTATCGGGAAGGGGTTCGAACCCCCGATCCTCCGACCATGCAGCCAACACCCTAATCACTAGGCCACCGCTGCCCCGTTATTGTAAACGTGTTATTTACAGTTTATAATGGTGAACATATGCTGGAAATGCAATTGCAGACTCAGTTTAACAGGTTATCACGTCAGGAGCGCCAAGAAATGAAGACATTTGAAAAACATGAATACTTGGTTTAAAAGCCTCTGTGCATGCTCTAAGCGCTGGAAACGCTTATTTGTAGCAAAATGGCTCCAAGTAGCAAGTTTACAGCATAGAAAGAGAATGTTGAAAAATAGGTTATTTACAGTTTATATTGATGAACACATGTTAGAAATGCAATTGCAGACTCAGTTTAACAGGTTATCATGTCGGGAGCACCAGAAAATGAAAACATTCAACATGCAACACTCTTTTGTAGTATTTTAGCTCCAAGCAGCAAGTTTAAGGACTTATTATGATGAACACGCGCTGGAAACCCTTATTTTTAATTTAGAATTAAATTCAATGTTTATAATGATAAACACATGTTGGAAATGCATTTGCAGACTCAGTTTAACTGAGTTTACCTAAATATCTTCCTTTTCTTTCAGCTGCTCCCACATCGGATCAACCGTCTCCATTTTGGTCTCCAACCATCTTCTGCATCTTCCTCTTTCAAACCAACAATTGGTAAAACAAAATGGTAAAACAATTTAAAACCTCCTCCAATACACCTGGCCTTACTATGCTTCTATCTAATCTCTTGCACACACAAAATGTCAACCTTCCTTCTCTCCATCAGCTTATTCTCTTCCTTTACCAGTCATGCTGCCAACATTCAAAGTCTCTACCCTCACTTCCACTTTCCTCCCCTTCTTTCTCTCCTCCTCCATCTGGACATGCCTTCCTCCTCCTCTTCTTCATTTCCTTTGGCCAACACCCTGTAGGCACTGGTGGCGGTTGTTGTTAACCATGTTGTTGTCATCGACCGATCGAGTATGGAAGTCTGTTTCGTTGTCCGCATATTGATTTGGCAAAGTTTTACACCGGATGCCCTTCCTGACATAACCCTCCCCATTTGCCAGGGCCTGAGACCAGCATGAAGAAATACACTGGCTTGTGCATCTCTAGTGGCTGGGTTGCACCAGAAAATTAAAACAATTAAAAAACCAGTACACTTGGTTTATAAGCCTCCGCGCAAGTGCTGGAAATGCTCTATTATGGCACATTGGCTCCAGTCAACAAGTTAATGACATAGAATGTTAAAAATCATGCTTTATTAATGTTTATAATGATGAACAAGTTCTAGAATTGCAATTGCAGACTCAGTTTAACAGGTTATCATGTCGGGAGCGCCAGGAAATGAAAACAATTGAAAAACATGTATACTTGCTAAAAAAGCTTCTGTGCACATTTCAAGCACTGGAAACGCTCTTTTGTAGCATATTGGCTCCAAGCAGCAAGTTTATGGTATAGAATGAGAATGTTAAAAAGTATACTTTATTAAGTGTTATTATTATTATTATTATTATTAATAATAATAATAATAATAATAATACTTTTTTAAGAATAGCGGTGATGCACAGAGCTGTAGTAACTACAGAGGGCTAAAGTTGATCAGCCACAGCATGAAGTTATGGGAAAGAGTAGTGGAGGAAGAAAAGAAAAGCGGTGAGGATTAGTGAACAGCAGTATGGTTTTATGCTGAGAAAGAGCACTACAGATGCAATGTTTGCGCTGAGGGTGATGATGGAGAAATACAGAGAATGTCAAAAAGAGTTGCATTTGTGCATTGGAGAAAGCATATGCCAGGATGCCTAGAGAGGAGAGTGGTTTTGTATGTGGAAGTCAGGTGTTACAGAGAAGTATGTGAGAGTAGATCAGGATATGTATGCGGGCAGTGTAACAGTGGTGAGATCTGCAGTAGGATTGATGGATGCTTTTAATGTAGAGGTTGGATTACCTCAAGGATCAGTGCTGAGCCCATTCTTGTTTGCAATAGTAATGGACAGGTTGACGGACAATGTTAGACAGGCGTCCCCGTGGACAATAAGAATAGGGAGTAGCTTGAGGAGAACCTTAGGAGAGAGGAATGAAAGTGAGTAGGACCAAGACAGAACACATGAGTGTGAATGAAAGCGGGGAAAGCGAAGTGGTTAGGATGCAGGGAGTAAAGTTAACAAAGGTGGAGGAGTTTAAATAATCAACAGTTCAGTGTAGCAGTGAGTGTGGATAAGAGGTGAAGAAGAGAGTGCAAGCAGCATGGAAGCATGGGTGGAGAAGACTGGCTGGAGTGATTTATGACAGACGGGCTAGAGTAAAAAGGGAAGGTTTACAGAATTGCAGTGAGACCATCTATGTTGTATGGGCTGGAGACGGTGGCACTGACAAAAATAGACAGGAGGCACAGCTGGAGGTGTCAGAGTTAAAGATGCTGAGATTGTCGGTGGGTGTGACGAGGATGGATAGGATTAGAAATGAGTATATTAGAGGGACAGCTCAGGTTTTGGAGACAAGGTTAAAGAAACAAGGTTGCATTTGTTTGGACATGTCCAGAGGAGAGACGAGAATTATATTGGGAGGAGGATGTTGAAGATGGAGCTGCCAGGAAAGAAGAAAAGAGGAAGACCAAAGAGGACGTTTTTGGACGTAGTGAGCGAGGACATGAAGGTGGTTGGTTTGAAGGAGGACGATGCAGAGTAGCAGATTACTAGACAAAATGGAGACTGTTGGTCTGCTGTGGTCCCCTGAAACAGAAGCAGCTGGAAGACAAATAATAGTAAGCAAAAATAAAAATAATAATAATCACTGTAAGTGATCAAGTAAGTGATTACAAAGTTAGTAAGGAATATCCTTAAGTTTTACCAACAAAGTGAGGGTTGTGGAACAGTTAAAGGATCAATTCTGCTGGTTTATCACAAATTTCAAGTGCTGTTTAATTACAGTGAAAATCAGCCCAGGTTAGTACATCATCAGATTTAGCAGAATGACATCCAGTTACAGTACAGTCCTCATTTTTCTCAGCATCATTTGGTTCCCCCTTCAACCAGAAACTGAAACACACAGAATCAGAAAGTCATCTTTTATTTACAGAATAATCTTCAGACTGAGATCAAGAGTGAAAACCAGGAGATCAGTTCCGTGATCTCTTACCCAGAGTTCAGTACTGAACTGTCCACCCATTACCATGTCATCTTGCTTCAGAGTTCATCAAACTGCATTAAAGCAGCGCCTTCCACCATTCTTTAATGGTGGAAGGCTGAACTGTTTGATGAACTGTGAACTCTAAAATAGCAGAGATGCATAAAACAACCAACATTTATCTCAGCACTAATGTCTTTCTTTAGACAAATGTATATAAATAAATTAAAAATAAAGGTAAAATAAAATAAATCAAAGTAAATTTTAGCTCATATAAACTGGTTTGAGAAATATACCTTGTTTACTCGTGTATTAGTCGCACTCGTGAATAAGTCGCACCCTTGATTTGGTATTGAAATTTGGTCCAAAATGTATTTTTGAGTGATATCTTGACATTTGAGATTTTGAATTACATGTAGACAAAAATGTTAATTTGTGTACATTACACAAAATGTTAATTTGTATACATAATTTGTGGGCAGCGGTGGCCTAGTGGTTAGGGAGTTGGCCCTGCATCGGAAGATTGTGGGTTCGATTGTGGGTTCCCTCACAAGTAGGTTGCCCTGAGGTACCCCTGAGCAAGGTACCGTCCCTGTCACTGCTCCCCGGGCGCTTTCAATAGCTGCCCACTGCTGCATGGTGTTTGTGTGCATGGGGTTAAAAGGGTTAAAAGCAAAGGTCCAATTTCGTTGTGGTTCATGCTTGCTGTGCTGTGACCTCGCAATGACAAGGGTTGTCACAAAAAAAAATAAAAAATATGCGTGTAACATTACTCAGAAATACTGGGATTTACATAAAATGTATTGAGTTGCTACGTACAACCAAAATTTGTTCAAACCTTCTTAAGCATATTATGTTCAAAATTGTATTGCAGTTTTGGAGTAACGCAGAGAAACAAGCAGGTCTAAATGTCCTAGATATGATATATGTGTGTGTGAAGGATGAAAGAGATAAGTGAGAGAAACCAGGCAGGGACTTAGACAAAGCTACTTTAAAGTTTACGGGAACTTTAAGATGGTGAAGAAGGGGGCCTGTAAAGTAAAAATCCATTTACTTTTGTCCCTGTCCTACAGTGTCTCACACCACTGAGTTCCCACGGGAAAGCAAGCAGTTGCACCTGCAAATAGTTACATTTTGTCCAATGTCTTACGCTGTCTCACGAGTTCCCAGAAAACATCCAGCAGTAAAGAGTTACATTTTAAATTGAACAATAGTTTCCACCTACAGCCAGTAGCAAATGGTTACATTTTTAATCAAGCAGCTGTGTTTACAATTGAGAATTCGATGGGAAACTGGATGGGAAGAAATCTTAAAAATGCTGGTGGTGGATAAGACAGTGAGCCATCAGTGAAACGACCTTTGTCTATTGTTGGTGAAGTGGTAAAGGTGGGGAAACTGAGGTTTCATGACAGCATTGAATATTATTGGTGGAAAACTATTAATGGGATGGATTTATGTAAATTTCAAAGGAGAACAAATGTGATTGAAATGTATTCAAAGTCCGAAGTTGGGATGAGCATTTGGAACTGCTCCCACTGGACCACGCCTGCTGAAACTCTTCAGTAAAGTGGTTGTGCCGCATCTTTGCTTGATTTTTTGACTTCGTTTGATTTCTGACCTAGAAAAAGTTTCTGACTTAGGCTCACACTTTTGTATTCGGGGCTTCCTCTTGTATTCTCAGTAGAGTGCGAGAGGAATCCTCACTGCAGTGATTATTAAAACTCTTTATTAGACAAACAGTGCCTCTGACTTGCTCCTTGGGTAAAATTTTCCACAACAGTTGGCGAGCCAGGAGTCCATGAGCTGTCGACCCAGGACTGACATCCATGGCCAAAAATCCTACTTGACTTGACTTGACTGATCATCTCGGGATTCAAATTTTATACCCAACCTCTAACCTCCAATTGCAGAGAAGAGGGGCTTGGCATGGAGTCACCGGGACCTCCGGCGCTGGAGCTGGAACTAGAATAGTGGAACGGTCAGTGTGCACCTTTTCTTTTCCCCCTACTTTTCTTCTCCCTACCCTTTCCTTTTGGTCAATTTAACAAGTATTCTAATTTAAACAAATAAATAAAGAATTGGGGTGATTGAGAATTAGAATCATTTGGCTGAGAGGTACCATTAAGACTAGGTGGGGACCTAGACCTAAAAGAAGGGAGTGAATTTGGGGATTGGTCCAACTCTTTCATGGTAAGGTTGAGAGTGATACAAGTTTACCTTCCCTGTCAGTGACGAGCGACAGTAGACGTTGTAGCGCTACACCTGTCTGGGACAGGAACACGCTACTATGGGGAAAAAGGGTAAATGAAAATTCAGAAAGGATGCTTGTTATGAGTCAAAAATATGGGGAGGAAGCAACTGATTTAATGATACTGAGCAGATGGGTAGTAAAAAATGGGCTGCATGATGCCTCTCTGACCATGTTTATAAGATGTTTATAAACATATTGTTTATAAGATGGTGGCGCGGTAACACGCAGCGGCCACTCTGGGGTCCAAACTTTGGTGCTGAAGTCCTCCTCGCCAATGTCCGCTCCCTGGTCCACTCCCTGTGTTTTTGTTTTTATGGAGACATGGCTCAGCGACAGCGTTCCGGACACCGCCATCCAGCTCGCCGGACTCTCCGTGTTTCGCTCAGACAGAAACACCGCTCTGTCCAGCAAGAGTCGCGGAGGGGGTCTGTGTGTTTATGTAAACACACAATGGTGAATGAACACTGTGCTAGTATCGACTCATTGTTCGACACTGCTGGAAGTCCTCACAGTCAGGTGCAGACCTTTTTATCTACCCAGGGAGTTCTCTACAGTTTTTATTACAGCGGTCTACATTGCTAACAGCTGTAATGCTAACAGCGCGCTGGCTGAACTTTATGGAGCGATCAGTGAGCTCCAAAACTCTCACCCGGACGGACTGTTTATTGTCGCCGGAGATTTCAATCATGCAAATCTCAACTCAGTTCTCCCTAAATTTTATCAATATGTGGACTTTGCAACGAGGGGGGAAAACATGCTGGACTGTGTTTACACAAACATGGCCGGTGTGTACAGAGCGGAGCCCCGCCCCCACCTCGGACACTCAGACCACATCTCTGTTCTGCTGATCCCAGCGTACAGATCCATCGTCAGGCGTGTGAGGCCCACCCTGAAGCAGGTAAAGACCTGGCCCCTGGGAGCCATTTCTGCTCTTCAAGACTGCTTTGAACGCACCGACTGGGACATGTTTACCTAGAGTGACTCCATCAGCCTGGAGGAGTACACAGCTTCAGTGACTGGCTACATCAGCAAGTGCATTGAGGATGTTAGTGTCTCCAAGTTCATCATCACGCGACCAAACCAGAAGCCATGGATGACTGCGGAGGTGCGCAGACTCCTGAGAACCCGGGACAAAGCCTTCAAGTCAGGGGACGAGGCTGCCCTGAGAAAGTGAGGCCGAACCTGTCTTGAGCCATCACAGCAAAGAAGCAAACTTACGCACAGCGAATCCATGGCCACTTCAAAAACACTAGTGACACACGGCGCATGTGGCAGGGCATTCAGGCCCTCACCAACTACAGGACATCTCCACCTGCTTGTGACGGTGATTCCTCCCTCCCAGATGTGCTGAACCGCTTCTATGCATGGTTTAATGTGGCGAACAACACAGAAATGAGGAAGCCCATCCCTCCTCCAAACGACCAGATTCTGTCTGACCACGTCCGAGGTGAGACGATCTCTACTGAGAGTCAACCCACGGAAAGCTGCTGGTCCAGACAACATACAGGGTCGTGTGCTCAGAGGATGTGCAGAACAGCTGGCAGATGTTCTCACCGACATCTTCAACATCTCTCTGAGCACCACTGTTGTTCCCAGGTGCTTCAAGACCACTAGCATCATCCCGGTGCCAAAGAAATCATCTGTCTCCTGCCTCAATGATTATCGTCCTGTTGCACTCACACCGATCATCATGAAGTGCTTCGAGAGGCTGGTCATGAGGCACATCAAGACTCAAATCCCTTAACAAAGACATAATTGTCTTTGTTCATACTGTTTAATCACTGTCATTTTTGTGTCGAGATCAATGGCCTTTCTTTCCTTCTTGGCAGGCTGAGGCGTAGATAGAGACAATTTCCTCTTGGCAGACATCTTAGGAGGGGGTTTGAATAAAAGTATCTAAGACACAAATGGCAGATGCTTGCTGTACCGAATCTGGGATAACAGTTAGCAGCTTAGCGCGCGTGGGAATGGTAGTGCTGCCGGGAACTGGTGCGCAAACTGTCGTACGCCCTGCTGGGCATCATTCGCACTGCCAAGTTGATGAAGTCACCGTAGGTTGCAGCCTCCCTAAACATGTCACAGTCAGTGTATTCAAAGCAGTCCTGAAGACCAGAGATGGCTTCTGTGGGCCAGGTCTTTACCTGCTTCAGGGTGGGCCACACACACCTGACAATGGGTCTGTACGCTGAGATCAGCCGAACAGAGATATGGTCTGAGTGTCTGAAGTGGAGGTGTGCTCTGCTCTGTACGTGCTGGCCATGTTTGTATAAACACAGTCCAGCATGTTTCCTTCCCTCATTGCAAAATTCACAAATTGATGAAATTTAGGGAGAACGGACTTGAGATTTGCATGACTGAAATCTCTAGTGACGATGAACAGTCTGTCCGGGTGGGAGTTTTGGAGCTTGCTGATAACTCCATAAAGTTCAGCCAGCGTGCTGTTAGCATTAGCACTGTTAGCACTAACGCTGGGTGGAATGTAGACTGCCGTGATAAAAACTGTAGAGAACTCTCTGGGCATATAAAAAGGTCTGCACCTGACTGTGAGGACTTCCAGCAGTGTCGAACAATGAGTCGATACTAGCAGTGTTCGTACACCATTGTGTGTTCACGTAAACACACAGCCCCCCTGTGTTTCTGTCTGAGCGAAACACGGAGAGTCCGGAGAGCTGGATGGCAGTGTCCGGAACGCTGTCATGAGCCATGTCTCCATAAAAGCAAAAACACAGCAGTCTCTGTACTCACACTGGGTGGTCAGCTGAAGTCGTATGCAGTTAAATTTATTATCCAGGGAGCGGACTTGGCAAGGAGGATGGATGGGATAGCCGGTCGGCTAGCATTAGCCTTTAGCTGAGCCCAGACCCCAGCACGCTTGCCGTGTTTCTGTTTCCTCTCGCACCGCTTTTGATGTCCTCAAAGTCGGCCAGGTACAACAGGTGATCTCGGGGGCTGAAGGCCTGGTCTTAGCAGCACGCAGAGCTCACATAGTGTTGGTCGGAGAGTAGCTGGAAGACTGTATTCTGGCTGATTCCTGAGCTCCAGCAGTGTTGGGCTCATCAGGGCACAGGTGTGCTTCATTGGGGGCTGGCTTTATAAGCCCTAATGAGTCAGAGTAGAGCATCAGTCATTCTCATTAGTATTGTCACACAGATCCCTGGCTGCACGTATACATCCAGACCACACAATTGCCTATGCGTTACAGCATTTTTACACAGTTGCATATCAGCCTATTGCCTTGCACATCGTCCTAGTTCTAGACAATCACCTTTAAATGTTCAGTTTGAACAAAACTGTGTTTTTACTTCACTTATAAGTTCACACGGTGCTCCTGTAAGCAGCACAACAGCTGGACTTTATTTTACTCCCAGCACAGCGAGGCATTAATACACAAATCTTAAAAAAGTTTATGTGAGGCGGTCGGAGGAGCTGCGAACGCTCCTCAGCCTGTCAGATTTTATAGTCTGAAATATCTGTTATATAACAAATTCTTCTCTTATATATTGATTCAGTTTAATGAGACTGATCTATAAAACACACAGACAACAGGACATCGAGATTGCTGCATTCAGACACACACTATTCAACATCCACCATTTTGATGTGGTCATCTGCAGGTAGAAAATTAGCTGATATGATGGAGAGAAGGAAGGTTCATATTTTGTGTGTGAGAGACTAGATGGAAGGTTAGTAAGGTCAGGTGTATTGGAGGAGGGTTTTACCATGGTAAGGATGGAAGCAGGAATGGGGTAGGTGTTATCCGGAAGGAAGACTATGTGAAGAGTGTTTTGAAGGTGAAGAGAGTGATGAATCTGAAGCTGGCTGTAAGAAGTAAGAAAAAGAAGAATTCAGGAGTGAGAGAATAGTGATTGGTACAGACTTTAATAGACATTTGGTGAAGGGAACATAGGTGATGAGGTGATAGGTAGATATGGTGTAACGATAAAGTTCTAACTGTATCCCTTCGCCTCCAACTCACCAATTTTTTTATGTGAATTAAACTTCACCAAAAAAAGCTAACAAATAAATATGATTTATTTTTAGAAAAATGAATTACATTTACGGCATTTAGCAGACACTCTTATCCAGAGCGACTTCCATACCCTTATTGCAGGTACAGTCCCCCTGGAGCAACCCGGGGTTAAGGGTCTTGCTCAGGGACCCAGTGATGGCAGTGCTAGAGGTGGGATTCGAACCTGGGAGCCATAGGGTGCATAGGCAAGTATCCTACCACTAGACCACCGCCACCCATGGCGCACATTATTACATGTACAAAATTATTATTTATTATGTACAAAAAGTCCACTTTTATAACTCCAGTTTATTAATATTAACTAATATCATTTTTAATAAACAATTAATATTGTAATATAATAATATTATATTTCTGCTCCAGCTTGTACCACATCTCTACAAAGAAGAAAAGCTGGAGTCCAACAGATGCCAATAACTTCCTGCAGTCCTGGGGTACTGCAGCACCCTCACCTACCACACTCCTCTGACAAGATAAATGAATCCAAAGAGCATAAACTAGCACATATAGCAGGGCAGCGGTGGCCTAGTGGTTAGGGCGTCAGCCACATGATCGGAGGATCAGGGGTTCAAACCCCTTCCCAGTAAGTTGCCCTGAGGTACCCTTGAGCGAGGTGCCGTCCCCATCACTGCTCCCCGGGCTGCTTTCACTAGCAGCCCACTGCTGCACATGGGTGAAATGCAGAGAGCGAATTTCCCATTCGTGGGATTATAAATAAAGGATTATTATTATATTTGACACTAATATTTATATTTTATTCATGATTTAAATAATTTCTGCTGGTCTCCTTTAGTTATCAGCTTTCAGTTAAGTTTTCTCACAAATCCCAACAACAGGGATAGTTTGGTTCCCCCTTCAACCAGAACCTGAAACACACAGAATCAGAAAGTCATCTTTTATTCACAGAATGATCTTCAGACTAAGATCAAGAGTGAAAACCAGGAGTTCAGTTCTGCGATCTCTTACCCAGAGTTCAGTACTGTACCGTCCACCCAATTCCAGATTGCCTCTTCACTGCTGTCCGTTAAACCGATCCAGGCTTCACTGCTGCCAAAATGATTACTGAAGAACTCCTGTTATTGTGGAGGAACAACATTAATAAACACATCTGAGCACCAGCAGGTCTCTTTCTGTCTCTACAGACCCTCCAGCCAAGGGTCAGTGACAAAGCCGAGCCACCCTCCTGAGGCAAAGTGAGCGCCAGTGTTGAAAAGGGGTCATGAATTAGTTGTGTGAGATCATAAGCTTTAAACTTTAAACTTTTAGACTTTAAACTGTAGACATAATCTTAGCTAAAATTTAAAACACTGGAACCATAGATCACAGACAACCATGGCAAAAAAATTAACTCCACCACCTGGTGGCAGTCAACAAGCCCATTTTGCCAAAATCCTAAACTAAAGAAAAAAATCCTTCCTCTTACAGGAGCAAGGCAGACAGGGACATGATCAGTGTCACTCTCGCTTACATTCACTCTGTGGTTTTCTGCATGTTTTTTCCTCACAGAGGGTTTTTCACACAAAGTGTGTTTTAATGGCGCATTGTTGGATGATTCGCTAGTGGTGGAACACATTTTCTTTTTTCTTCCTCCCTGTGACTTTCCCATCCTCCAACAAACCCTGCTGTTCCTTCTCCATTGCATTGAGATCAGGATACAGTTTGTTTGCTGATAGAGGCTGTGCTTCTCCCAGAGGGAAAGGAGGGGGAATCTGGGGCGTTTTTTCTGCGCTTAGATAAGCTGGCGGTAACTCATAGGGAGGAGCAGGAGGAGGGTCCCCGAGCTTCGGGTCATCTCCAGCGTTGAGATGGAGAGAAGGAGATGCTCCGCCAGATAAAGTGCACAGAACTCAAACTAAACATAACCAACATAACAAATGTAAAACATAACCCGAGTAATCACAGTGCGCACACAGAATGACCAGCGCCCTGCTCTGATTCACTGGGGCTTATAACACCAGCCCCCAATGAGGCACACCTGGCACCCAAGCCAAGGTGCACACAATCAGAGCAGGGCGCCCTCTACTGGCGCTGGACCGTTACAGTATTTCAGGAAGATGAACTGACAGAAACTGATCTGATCTTCACTCATCACGTCAGGGGAAAACTGATTGGTTTAGAAACATTTTCCTGTCCGTCTGTCATGCCCACAGCCGTATCCAGGCCAGGGGCTAGGTCCAGATCCCCGGAATACTGAGCCAGAGCTTCACGCTGGACCATCTCCACATGTGAGGTGTTGATAATAAGTGGCGCGTGATCCCGATGTGGTTTCCTGAAGTCAACAACCATCTCTTTAGTCAACGTTCAGAGACAGGTTGTTGGTTCTGCGCCAGTCCGTCAGCTGTTCTATCTCCTCTTTGTAGGCCGCCTCGTCTCCACCTCTGATCAGACCCACCACGGTTGTTTCATCAGCAAATTTGATGATGTTGTTCGAGCTGTGCTTGGTTGCACAGTCGTGGGTCATCAATGTGAACAGCAGTGGACTGAGCACACAGCCCTGAGGGGCCCCTGTGCTCAGCGTGATGGTGTTGGAGGTGCTGCTACTGATCCTGAATGACTGGGGTCTCCCAGTCAGGAAGTCCAGGATCCAGTTACAGAGGGAGGTATTCAGGCCCAGCAGCCTCAGCTTCTCACTCAGATGCTGAGGGATGATGGTGTTGAACGCTGAACTGTAGTCGATGAACAGCATTCTGACGTAACTGTCCTTTCTGTCCAGATGAGAAAGGGCCAGGTGGAGGGTGGTGGAGATTGCATCGTCCGTTGAGTGGTTGGGATGGTACGCAAACTGCAGGGGGTCCAGTGAGGAAGGGATCTGAGACTTGATGTGCCTCATAAGCAGCCTCTGGAAGCCCTTCATGATGATAGGTGTGAGTGCGACGGGATGATAGTCACTGAGGCAGGAGACAGATGATTTCTTTGGCACAGGAATGATGCTGGTGGTCTTGAAGCACCTGGGAACAACAGTGGTGTTCAGAGAGATGCTGAAGATGTCAGTGAGAACATCTGCCAGCTGTTCTGCACATCCTCTGAGCACACGACCTTGAATGTTGTCTGGACCAGCAGCTTTCCGTGGGTTGACTCTCAGTAGAGATCTTCTCACCTTGCCCGTGGTCAGACAGAGAACCTGGTTGTTTGGAGGAGGGATGGTCTTCCTCATTATCGTGTTGTTCACAGCATCAAACCGTGCGTATAAGCAGTTCAGCGTATCTGGGAGGGAGGACTCACCATCACAGGCAGGTGGAGATGTCCTACAGTTGGTGAGGGCCTGGATGCCCTGCCACATCCGCTGCGTGTTACCGGTGTTTCTGAAGTGGCCATGGATTCTCTGTGCGTGAGCTCGCTTTGCTGCTCTGATGGCCCAAGACAGGTTTGCCCTTGCTGTTCTTAAGGTGGCCTCATCCCCTGACTTGAAGGCTTTGTCCCAGGTCCTCAGGAGTCTGTGCACCTCCGCAGTCATCCATGGCTTCTGGTTGGGTCATGTGATGATGGACTTGGAGACAGTAACATCCTTAATGCACTTGCTGATGTAGCCAGTCACTGAAGCTGTGTATTCCTCCAAACGACTGAAGAAATCTGCTTCCACTGGAACAGCTGACATTCTACGGAACTCCACAAAGTTCCGTTTCAGCTCCTTCACCCAGGAGATTAAGTTTGAATCCAAATGTGTTTAGAATCCAAGAATCCAAGTGTCCCGAAAAGCATCTCCATCCAAAAGAAGAGCACACTGAACACATTAGTTCTTTTATCACAGTAGAGCTGAGAACTGTAGGACTGTTAGCACATGTTTATGGCTATGTCCCAAATCAACCATTTCCAGCGTTTACCCATTATAGTACAGGACAGTAGTGAGACGAGTTATGTTGTATGGTTTGGAGACGATGGCACTGACGAAAAGACAGGGGGCAGAGCTGGAGGTGTCAGAGTTAAACCTATTTCACCTATTTCCAAGATGGCGCCACGTGAGAGGCAGCCAGTTACAGGAGCTCTGACAACTTTCTGTTCTTTTTACTTATTTAATCTATTTTCTTTACTTTATTTATTAGTTCTTTCACTTCTTCTTCTAATCTGTCACAAGTACAGCAGTCAGAGGAGACTTATTAACTTTTTTTTCTGTTTTTTAATTGTATTTGGACTGTTTTACCCTGCACGCGGTGAGTCACCAGACAATGGGTTCATTGTTTACACCCGGGATCAGCTGCTGGCGCTTAGCAACCAGCCATACAGCCCAGCGAGAGAGCAGAGATCCCCAGAGAACTACAGCTGAGGAGACGGGGCTGCAGAGCTGGAGTGAAATACTGGGAGAGGAAGAGACGGTACAAACCATCGTTACCCTCGGTCATTATGGGGAATGTCAGATCTCTCCCTAATAAGATCGATGAGCTAACGGTGCTCACCAGGCTCCAGAGAGAGTACAGGGAAGTTAGCATGATGTGCTTCACCGAGTCCTGGCTGACACACCTCACTCCAGACTCTCTCGCTGCTGTTCCGGGATTCCACCTGGTGAGAGCAGACCGGAGCGTGAAGGAGACCGGTAAGAGGAAAGGCGGGGGGATTGTGATGTATGTGAATGAGAGCTGGTGTAACCAAGGGCACATCTCTGTTAAAGAGCAGTGCTGCACACGGGACGTGGAGCTATTAGCGGTTAGCATCCGTCTGTACTATCTGCCGCGCGAGTTCTCGCAAGTCATCGCAATAACTGCTTACTTCCCGCCCACGGCAGACGCAACAGCAGCCTGCGAAACCATACACTCAGTTGTGTCTCAAATGCAGAAAGCACATCCCCAAGCCTTCCTCCTGATTTCTGGTGATTTTAATCATGTCTCCTTGTCCTCTACTTTGCCTACTTTCACCCAGTATGTGGACTGCTGCACCCGTGAAAACAGGACATTGGACTTATTGTATGCAAATGCTAAGGATGCATACAGAGCATCACCCCTCCCTCCACTGGGACACTCAGACCATAACCTGGTCCATCTGGTTCCCTCATACATACCTCTAGTATGCAATCAACCCCCTACTATGAGGTATGTGAGAGGATGGTCTGATGAGTCTAGCATGGCACTCAGGGACTGTTTTGAAACCAGACTGGGAGGCGCTATGCAGTCCACATGGAGAGGACATTGACAGCTTAACAGTCCGCATAACCGACTACATCACCTTCTGTGTGGATAACACTGTACCGACCAGGAGAGTACGGTGTTACTCCAATAATAAACCATGGCTGACCCCTGATCTGAGAGCTCTGCTGAAGCAGAAGTCAAGAGCCTTCAGATCAGGTGATAAAGAGGCAATGAGGACAGCCCAGAAGGAGCTGAAAAGAGAGATAAAGAGGGGGAAGGACAAATACAGAGAGAGGCTAGAGGAGCAGCTCAAACAAAACAATGTCAGAAGTGTGTGGAGAGGACTGAACACCATGACTGGAAGGAGCATAGTGAGTAGGGGAGGCCAAAAGTCTGGAGATCGGGACTGGGCTAATAGTTTAAATCTATTCTTTAACAGGTTTGACTCAGGAATCTGCCCCTCACCCAACCACCAAAGCCCAATACAGGCCAGTGCCCCCTTTCACACCTCCTTGCAAACTCCAACGGCACCTCCCCTTCACACCTCTCTGCAACCCCCACCAGGGATATCAGCTGCGTATCCCCTTTAATCTTTATCTTCTCCTTCTCTCCCCCCCTTTCCCCTGAGGATTCTACTGCCCCCTCCTGCTATCTCACTCATCAGGAGGCACCCACTCTCTCACCACACAATAGCCTCTCCATCACAGCTGACCAGGTGCGGTGTCAGTTCAAGTCAAGTCAAGTCAAGTAGGATTTTATTGTCATTTCAGCCATATACACAGTACACAGTGAAACGAAATAACGTTCCTCCAGGACCCTGGTGCTACACAAAAGACAAGACACAACACAAGACACAAGACAACATAAGACACAACACGGGGCAACAAGTGCGGACAAGACAGACAAGACAGACAACAACAGACGGCACGACAGACAGTACATTCATCCGTGGAAGGCTGCAGTGTTGTGGAACAAAGCAGCCCAGGCACATTATGGTGTAGCAGTGTGGTGGAGCGGTGTTACTGTATTTAAAGTGCAGAGTGCAACACGAGATAAATAAATAAATACAGAATGAAAAGTGGAGGAAGTGGTGGGTGAAGTGGTGGGTTTAAGAGTTTTGTATTATTGGTGGGTTTTTAAGAGTCCATGATATTGGTGGTTCCAGAGTTCAACAGTCTGATGGCCAGGGGGAAGAAACTGTTGAGGAAGATGAAGCACAGGAAAGCCACAGGTCCGGATGGCATCAGCTCCAGCCTGTTGAGGGACTGTGCAGATTAACTCTGTGAGGTTATCACCTACATCTTTAACCTCAGCCTCAGCCTGGAGCGTGTCCCCATTCTGTGGAAGACCTCATGCCTCGTTCCAGTCCCCAAGACGTCGCACCCCAAGGAGCCAAACCACTTCAGACCTGTTCAATTCAATTCAATTCAATTTATTCTTGTATAGCGCCTTTTACAACAAAGTTGCCCCAAGGCACTTTACATTGATAACAGGTTACAGTAATAGATGTTTAAGCCGGACGACTACGGAGGAGAGGAACCAAAAACTCCACTATGTGGAGAAAAAAACCTCTGAGGGTCCAAGGTCAACCGGCTACCCAACCCCCTTGGGTATACTAACAGTACAGAGTTAGTTTGGTTTTAAACTCCAGGATCAGTGAGGAGTCCCAAGTTGCTTCCAGGTACCAATGAGCCGCCAGGGTCCCTTGGCGCATCAGATGCATCACACAGACCAGATGGTAGCTCGGCATTGGACTCAGGTGATGACCACAATGGGCCCCCCCGGACATGTGGGGAGAGAAATGGAATGAGGGGGTCAGTAATGAGCAGGATCCAGTAGTGACAGACACAGAAATGAAACAGTGCGATGGCATGTACAGCAGCACCAGCGACATTACTAGTGGTGCACTATGGTGATTGGTGCGGGTAAGCTAAACTAAAGAAGTAAGTCTTCAGCCGTGATTTAAAGACCGAGACTGAATCGGCATCCCGTACAGAAGCAGGCAAGCTGTTCCACAATCTAGGGGCCCTGTAACTGAAGGCTCGTGCTCCTATACATTTATTTATGCGAGGGACAATTAGGAGATCTTTATTCTGGGATCTAAGTGGGCGGTTAGGTGTATAGGTATTAAGCAGTTCGGTTAGGTATATTGGGGCAAGACCTTTAAGTGCCTTGTAGGTTAAGAGGAGGACCTTGAAGTCAGCCCTGTACCTAACAGGAAGCCAGTGAAGCGAGGAGAGTATGGGAGTTATATGGTCGTACTTCCTGCTCCCGCTAACAATCCTAGCGGCTGTGTTCTGAATGCGCTGTAGGGTGCTTAATGTGCCCTGAGGGCTTCCAGAAAGTAGGGCATTACAGTAATCTAATCTACTGTATACAAATGCATGTACTACTTTCGCCGTGTCTTCCATTGACAGAAAGCGCCGTAGTTTGGCAATGTTCCGAAGGTGCAGGAAGCATGTCTTCGCAACTGCATTAACATGAGGATTAAATGAAAGATTTGAATCGAAAATAACACCAAGATTACGTGCCAGAGTACTAACTGAAAACTTCAACCCTGCATCCCGGATATGCGAAATGAAGTTGGCCCTGTCTACATCACTACTACAAAACAAGAGCAGCTCAGTTTTTTCGGGGTTTAGTGAGAGGAAGTTGTTATTCATCCAATCCCTAATATCACTGAGGCAGCTAATTAAAGTGCCGGTTGATGCTTTATCACATGATTTAAACGATAAGTATAGCTGAGTGTCATCAGCGTAAGAGTGGTAACTAACATTATGCTTCCGTATAATAGTGCTTAGTGGGAGCATGTAGAGGGAGAAGAGCACTGGGCCCAAAACCGACCCTTGTGGGACTCCATAGTTAACTAGTGACATAGGTGAGGGGGTGCCATAATCATCCATTTGGATGAAGTAGTAACGGTTTGTGAGATAGGAGTTGAACCATTTAAGGGCTGTTCCGGTAATGCCGACAGTGGAGTGAAGCCTATTTACTAAAATGGAGTGATCTACCGTGTCGAATGCAGCACTAAGATCTAACAGAACAAGAACAGTAATGTTTCCTGCATCACTCGAGACCATTATATCATTCACCACTCTAGTTAGAGCAGTTTCTGTGCTATGGCCAAGCCGGAAACCTGATTGGAATTTATCTAAGAGGTTATGCGTGTCTAGATATGACTGCAGTTGTCTCGCAACTAGTTTTTCTAGAATCTTAGAGAGAAACGGGACATTAGAGATAGGTCTATAATTACTTGGTGAGTGAGGGTCCAAGTTAGGTTTTTTAAGCTGTGGTCTAACCACTGCTGTTTTAAACTGATTGGGGACTACACCTGAGGTCAAGGATGCATTCATGATATCAAGTATAGGTGTTGACAGTATTCCTAAGGATTCCTTCAGGAGCTTGGTTGGAATGGGATCTAGCCGACAGGTTGTGGAGTTTGCTTTGGCTATAACAGAAATTAGCTCAGAGTTATCGATGAGATTAAAATCACTAAAATATTGTGAGCACTGTTCAGCTAATGGATTAATTTGAGGGCTAATAGGGCACATTTGGAGCCTAATGTTGTTAATTTTATCATTAAAAAACTTAAGAAACCTCTCGTTAGTAATACTACATGCTGGCCTTTTATCAGTTTTGTCTGTTAGCTGAGCGAGTGTCTGAAATAAATAGCGGGGGTTATGCTTGTTGTTTTCAATAAGCTTTGAATAGTACTCAGTGCGAGCACTATATAGAGCTTTCTTATATTGTTTTAGTTTAGCAGACCATAGAGCCTGAGAGGCTTGGAGACCTGTTGTCTTCCATCTGCGTTCTAGCTTACGGCACTCCCGCTTAGCAGCCCGTGTGTGATCATTGAACCAGGGAGAGTGCCTGATAGTTCTAACCTTCTTTGTCTTAATTGGGGCGACCTGATCAAGGATCTGCCCAACTACTGTATTGTACATGTCGGTGATGTCATTAACAGTTTTGTTACAGGTGAAATCTTTCTCTGTTACAGCCTCCATAAACTGAACACATTTAGCCCTGTTTAGGTGTCGTGTTGTACTAGTCCGTTCACTGAGGTACGGTGGAGACATATTAATCTCAAACGTGATTAAAGAATGGTCGGAAAAAAGTTTATTTAAGGAGTGGACCAGTATAGTATCAATGTCAAGTCCATACGAGATAATTAGATCTAACGTGTGTCCTTGTACATGGGTAGGTCTTGATATATGCTGGGTGCAACCGACAGAATCGAGGAGCGTTAGGAAGCTTTTGGCACCTGCATCCGTCTCTGTATCAACATGTATGTTAAAGTCACCTAACATCACGAATCTAGTAAACCTAACAACCAAGTCAGAGAGCAGATTGCCAAATTCATTGATAAATGCAGCATATGGTCCTGGAGGTCTATAAACTAATAGGATATGGACCGCTAAATCAGACCTAATGCTTAGCAGCATCACTTCGAATGTGTGGAAGCTCTCAGTAGTTTTTGAATCAACCTTAAATGATTCATCAAAAATTGCAGCCAGGCCTCCACCACGTCCTACTGAGCGTGATTTATGCAGGTATGAGAACCCATCCGGGGAGGCTAAGTGGATGGGTCTCATTAGTGCTTATTAATGAGATGGTACTCGACACAAAGTCAGATATCTGTCTACTGACTGAAACTTGGCTTAGACCCACTGACACCACTAAGGGGATGGTGTCAGTGGGTCTAAGCCAAGTTTCAGTCAGTAGACAGATATCTGACTTTGTGTCGAGTACCATCTCATTAATAAGCACTGCCTTGTTTCCTAAGGAGCGAACATTCAGCAGTGAACATTTGATTTTAGTCGGACGCTGTGTTTTATTTGTTTTTATGATTGGTACTGGGAGCAGGTTACCAGCGCAGGAGCCCCTAGATTGGCATCTATGCTGCTTCCTTATCGTACTAAGAATAGATATTCTCTGGTAATGATGAGAGGAGCCTGGTTCTAAGCTAATGTGTGACATAGGGGATGCCGTGTTATATAGGGGATGTACCTGTTGCCCTCACCTCTAACCTGATGAAGGCTATGGAGAGGATCATCCTCCAACACCTTCGTCCACTGGTCAGGAGGGACCTAGACCCGCTGCAGTTTGCTTACCAGCCGCACATTGGGGTGGATGACGCTGTCATCTACCTGCTGCATCGGGCCCTTACTCACCTGGAGAGTGCCAAGAGCACTGTGAGAGTCATGTTCCTTGACTTTTCTAGTGCTTTCAACACAATCCAGCCTTCAGTTCTGAGGGGGAACTTGGAGGGAGTGGGTGTGGACCATCACATGTCTGAGTGGATTATTGACTACCTCACCAATAGGCCCCAGTATGTGAGACTCCAGGACTGTGTGTCTGAGGTGGTGGTCTGCAGCACTGGAGCCCCACAAGGAACAGTCCTCGCCCCCTTCCTCTTCAGACTGTACACAACGGACTTCAAATACAACACGGACACCTGTCACCTGCAGAAGTTCTCAGACGACACCGCTATTGTTGGTCGTGTGTCGGAGGGGAATGAGCAGGAATACAGGAGGGGGTCATCATTGAGTTCGTGAGATGGTGCAATCAAAATCATCTGCGCATCAATGCCAGCAAGATGAAGGAGCTGGTGATTGACTTTTGCAGGAAGTCACCCCCCATTACACCGGTGGACATCCAGGGTTTGTGTATTGAGACAGTGGAGGAGTACAAATACCTGGGTGTCCACATCAGCAATAAACTGGACTGGTCCACAAACACTACTGCTCTGTACAAAAAGGGCCTGAGTCGTCTACACCTGCTAAAGTGGCTGAGGTCCTTTGGAGTATAGGCCTTGCTCTCTCCTCATCAGCTGGTACCTGGGATAAAACAGGCCATCCATGGAAGCATTAGTGGAAAGAATAAACGGCCTCTCAAAATCAGGATGAGCCAGCACAACACAGTTGAGGAGTGCACTCTTGAGTTCCTCAAGGAGCCAAACCATTTCAGACCTGTTGCCCTCACTTCTAACCTGATGAAGGCTATGGAGAGGATCATCCTCCATCACCTTCGTCCATTACACCAGTGGACATCCAGGGTTTGTGCATTGAAACGGTGGAGGAGTACAAATACCTGGGTGTCCACATCAACAATAAACTGGGCTGGTCCACAAACACTACTGCTCTGTACAAAAAGGGCCTCAGTCGTCTACACCTGCTAAGGCGGCTGAGGTCCTTTGGAGTAAACAAAAATCTCTTGAGGACATTCTTTGACACTGTGGTAGCGTCTGCTGTTTTTTATGCTGTGGTCTGCTGGTGTGGAAGAGTCGCAGAGAGGGACAGAGGGAAACTAAATAAACTGGTCAAGAGGGCCAGCTCTGTCCTGGACTGCCCGCTCAAGTCCATCGAGCAGGTAGGGGAGGAGAGGATGTTATCCAAACTAACATCCATCATGGACAACACCTCCCACCCCCTACACGAGACTGTATGAGCACTGAGGAGCTCCTTCAGCAGCAGACTCTTACACCCGCAGTGTAAGAAAAAACGCTACCGCAGGTCATTCCTACCTGCAGCCATCAGACTCCACAACTCAACATAACATAACATTACACTACTTGTTTATTATTATTATATATTATAATATATTATATATTATTGTATGTTATTATTATTATTAATACTGTATTGTATATTATTATTATTATCATTACTACATTTATTATTATTATTACATTTATTTATTATTACATTTACATTTATATTTATATTTATATTTTTTGCTACTTGTTTACTTATATTTATAATTTATTCAAAACGTATTTATTACCGTGTATTATTACTCTTGTAGATATGTATATGTGTATATATATATATATATATGGAAAGATAGATATATATAGATAGATAGATAGATAGATAGATAGATAGATAATTTATAATTTATTGTTTATTTATTTATAGCTCCTCTACGTTTTCTCCTGTACTTATTCCTCTTTCGCTATATCTTTATATTTTTTTATATATTTTTTCTTTTCTTCTTCTGTACACCTGTCACTTTTATAAGAGCCCTGTAATGCCCAAATTTCCCATTCGTGGGATAATAAAAGATCACTCTACTCTACTATCTTGTCTGGCATCACTGGACCTGACCACCGCGAGATACAACTCAGCAACTGCAGGAAGTCTTTGCATTCAGTCCCAGTGTAACTGGAGTTAACAAGTTCCCAGTACTTAGTATCAGCCTTTATCTTCTGAATGGTGGGCCGTAGCACATTGCTCCCCACAATGAGTTCATCCCTTTGTCCAGGAACCACGAATGTCGGCACAACAAACCTAGACCCATAAATTTCAATATCCAAGTCATAAATGCATTTGGGTTGAGTGAGAAGACCATCTCAGCTAACTAGCACCACGTTTTCTGGAACATGCCGAGGAGTCAAAACAACACCAGCTGCTCTCAGCTTGCTATCCGCTTCTTCACTCAATGTGCATGACATACTCCCTGAATCAAGCATCCCTCTCAGAGAACACTGGCCACTGACAGACACTGGAGCATAAAACTCACTTGCTCCTTCAACTCTTTGTGACCCCGCTATAACGGTCTTTCCTTCAGGGAGGCTATTGCAGCAGTTAACATATATGGTTTGCGGATCTGTCGCACTTGTGAGGGTTTCATCAGCTCTGCCCATGCTGCCCCTCTCGTCGCATGGGCTGGCTAGTTTAAAGTAGCATTGGTGGGAGAAGGCACTGATCTGTGCGGTATTCGGTGGGTCCTAGGACATTCATGCTTCGTGTGTCCAGGATCAAAGCAGTTGTGGCATAGCCTGTACAATCTACAGTGCGCATGGGTCGTGTGGTTGTATGAGCTGCAAACTCTACATGTCGGACGATGAGCACTGTGATGGCAATGAGGACGTCTAGGCTGTGGGGGACCCTTAGGACTCATGGCTAGCGATGCAGTGCATAGTGACAGAACTTTGTCAAACATCGCTACCATCTGTTGAGTACCTGGCTCAGCTGCTGGAGGGCTGGAAACTGAAGGGGATCAGAGTGTGTCGTGATCAGGAGACCAGGGAGGAGAAACAGAGGGGTTATGTTTAGGGGTAGGACCGCGAGTTCCTGAGACAGCTAGGGTAGCACTGGGGTGCGACTGGCAGTGAACAGCAACAGGACGCTGATATGGCTCGGTCATACATTCTGTATTTCGAGACGACACACTAGACTGTTTCATCTTCCTCACATAGCTGTCTAGACGGTTCTGAACCTCAGCTACAGTCCACTCCTCTGGAGCCTTCAGTTGGAAAGATAAAGCGAGACTGGGATCAGGACAGTGATTAATAAACATACCGACAACTTAATTGTTGTGGTCTTCGACCAGCTTCCCTCGTCTGCAGAGACACTCATCAGCAGCATCAATAGACTTGTTCAAACGGATCCAGTAGTCCATGGCATTCTCACCAGTCCGTGGCACGGTGTTGTAGAAGTCTTTCGTTGGCATGCTGGAATATGTCAAGTCACTAAAATTGCACTTCAGTATGTCAAACGCTGAAGCAATAAACTAATTTCCACTCAACTCAGGACGGTAGCGAAGTGACACCTTGACCATGTCTCTGGCTTTGCCGGTTAGTCTAGACATTAACAGGGCAAACATTTTTTCATATGTGCCACGGTTAATTCTGTGCAGATAGCATCTCATCATGTCCTCCCATTCGTCGATGGGGAATAAATCTGTGTTGTCACTCTTGAAGTGTGGTGGAGCTTTGGTGTCTGCCATGAACGACAACCTTTAGCTGGGACCGGTCACCGCAACTGGAGAGTACCTTCTGGGGAGGCTGTGGCTGAGTGAGGACTGGCTGGTGCACAGACTTAATGGAGGATGTAATATTTTCCCCAATTTGCTTTGCCAAATCAGCAATCAAATCACCCAGCATCTCAGTAGTAACAGCCTGAGCGGGTGTGTGGTGTTTCTGAGTGACTGGTGTGGAGCTGGCTGCAGGTACTAGTGGAGAGTGCATCACTGACTGGTCTACTTTGTAGATTCCAACCCTGGGTGGTACTGATCTACCCCTCCCAAACACAGTGAAGCAATCTGACCACCTCTCCCCAAACCAGGAGTCACATCGTTCCCCACACAGCATCGCTCAGGCATAGCATTACCCACTGATTCCTCACCAGACATAGTGAACATCAGCTCCAGCCTGTTGAGGGACTGTGCAGATCAACTCTGTGAGGTTATCACCTACATCTTTAACCTCAGCCTCAGCCTGGAGCGCGTCCCCATTCTGTGGAAGACCTCATGCCTAGTTCCAGTCCCCAAGACGTCGCACCCCAAGGAGCCAAACCATTTCAGACCTGTTGCCCTCACTTCTAACCTGATGAAGGCTATGGAGAGGATCATCCTCCATCACCTTCGTCCATTACACCAGTGGACATCCAGGGTTTGTGCATTGAAACGGTGGAGGAGTACAAATACCTGGGTGTCCACATCAACAATAAACTGGACTGGTCCACAAACACAAATGCTCTGTACAAAAAGGGCCTGAGTCATCTACACCTGCTAAAGCGGCTGAGGTCCTTTGGAGTAAACAGAAATCTCTTGAGGACATTGTGCTGTTTTTTATGCTGTGGTCTGCTGGTGTGGAGGAGTCGCAGAGAGGGACAGAGGGAAACTAAACAAACTGGTCAAGAGGGCCAGCTCTGTCCTGGACTGCCCGCTCAAATCCATCGAGCGGGTAGGGGAGGAGAGGATGTTATCCAAACTAACATCCATCATGGTCAACACCTCCCACCCCCTACATGAGACTGTACGAGCACTGAGCAGCTCGTTCAGCAGCAGACTCTTACACCCGCAGTGTAATAAGAGCAATAAGACTCTACAATTCATCATCATACCATTACATTACATTGCTTGTTTATTATTATATATATTATTATATATTATTATATTTATATTTATTTTTATATTTTTTTATATTATATTTATATTTTGTTACTTGTTTATTTATATTTAGAATTTATTTAAAAGTTATTTATTACCGTGTATTATTACTGTGTACTGTATATATGGTCACCTAATTCTCCTTGTAAATATGTATATATATATATATATAGATTATTTATTATTTATAGCTCCTGTACTTTCTCCTCTACTTGTTCCTCATTCTTTATATTTTTATATATTTTTCTTTTTTCTGTACATCTGTCACCTTTATAAGAGCCCTGTAACGCCCAAATTTCCCATTCGTGGGATAATAAAAGATTACTCTACTCTACTCTATCCTGAGGAGGTTTATGGATGTGGTGAGAGAGGACATGCAAATGGTTGGTTTGAAGCAGGAAGATGCTGAAGACTGGATTGGAGATGGTTGATCTGCTGTGATGGTCCCTAAATGGGAGTAGCCGAAAGAAAAGGATGAAGAAGACGCCTTAGTACTGAATGCTCCATCTAATGGTGGATCACTGCATTTTACATACTGTTTAGTGTGAGAGTGCAATTTGGAATGCAGCCCAGATGTGTGACAAAAACTCAAACAATATTTATGTATATACTTTATTTACTTTACAGCTTAACAAACCTTATTTTCATATCACCATGAAGTATGGTGTGTGTATATATATATATATATATATATATATATATACACACAGTACTGTGTTTTAGGCAGGTGTGAAAAAATGCTGTAAACAAAGAATGCTTTCAAAAATGGAAGTGTTAATCATTTATTTTCATCAATCAACAATATGGCTGTGAATGAACAAAAGAGAAATCTAAATCAAATCAATATTTGGTGTGACCACCGTTTGCCTTCAAAACAGCATCAATTCTTCTAGGTACACTTGCACACAACCTTTGAAGGAACTCGGCTGGTAGGTTGTTCCAAACATGACCTATGTGTGACACTGATGATCATTAGCATCTGTTTGGTAAAATTGGTTGATCATACACCTGACTATAATCCTACAAAATCCCTGTCTTTGTGCAAGTGTACCTATAAGAATTGATGCTGGTTTGAAGGCAAAAGGTAGTAACACCAAATATTTATTTGATTTAGATTTTTTTTTTGTTCACTCAATTTGCATTTTGTAAATTGATCAAATTAAACAATCATTATTTATATTTCTGAAAGCATTCTTTGTTTACAGCATTTTTTCACACCTCCCTAAAACTTTTGCACAGTACTGTATATAGATATTTGTAGAATTACAAAATATTCTTAAAGTTATTACATAGTTATGGGGATGTAAACAATAGCAGTGACAGGGCTCACAGAAACAGACATTATGTTTATTGCAATATAACTGGTAAAGCTACTCATTTGGATTGAGTTTGTACTGGGGTTCATATTTGTGGCCAATCACAAAAAAGAGCTATGGACTTGATTTTGGAAAGTAATTTTAAAATGTCTAAAATTTTCACAACTATTTGGAGGGGGCAGTGGTAGCCTAGTGGTTAGGGCGTTGGCCACGTGATCGAAGGATCGGGGGTTCGAACCCCTTCCCAATAGGTTGCCCTGAGGTACCCTTGAGCAAGGTGCCGTCCCCGTCACGCTCCTCCCTGCGATGGGCTGGCAACCTGTCCTTCACCCTGTGTGGGTTGCACTCCCCCGCGACCCTGTTTGGGACAAGCGGCAGAAAATGGATGGATGATTTTTTGGATGTAAAGTGATTTTGGATCTTAAATACAAACAACAATAACAATAATAACTATTTTGGAAAATTAATGGATATCTATACAATGTATTGTTTCCGAGGTTTCCATGTTTATGTCTTCAGAATGGAAATTTACAACACACAAAATACTGTTCTCACTGGATTTTACTATTGAATACACCTCATTTATATTAGTAACACACAATGTTTAGATGATCTTTTTGATTATCTAACATAAAACTCATTTAGTAACCTCTCTTTGTGCACAAAAGAAAATGACCAGCAGACAAGATACTGAGTTCATCATTTATTTATTATAATTCTAATCTAGTTGCAGTAGTTTAAGTGTAATAACAATCTATTTACAGTCTTGCTATTAAGCCAGGTGCTCTGATCTTCTGGTGAGATTTCAGAAATGATGTTTAAGGAGCTGCTTTAATTTACCTTCCAGCTATGATGATGTGTGAACAAAAAGAACTAATTGCAAAATTACAAATTTATGTTCAGTATTGAGTTTGAGTACAACAAAGAAAGTCGGGCAGACACTATTCAAATGGTATGAGGCCAAAGTTCAACCACAGTGTTAAGTTTTGGAACGACCACATTGAGACACACAATCGGAGACTACACAACAAAAGAAAGATTAGTAGATATTGACAAAGTGCATTTGACCTTAACAAAATGGAAAAAGATGAATCAATTAATGATCAGAGATTAGAAATCTGTGCTGCTGTTAATGCCAGTGGTGAATGGAATTTTTTCCTGTGTGATACAGAGGTGATAAAGAGATCATAAAGAGATAAAAATCTGCTGGTAAAAAAGCTTTTAACTTCTTTCAACTTAACCCTGTCATGTCTGACTGGATACACCTGACGCCCCGTTATGTCACCATGTTTGCCTCATTAGTCATTAGTTATATAAATATCAGTGTGTCAGGCTACAGCCGTCAGTTACTGTTCATTCACTTCACTGAATCCATAAAAATTGACATAAAATTGGATTTTATAATTAAGTAATATAAAAGGATTAAATTTAGGTGTGTAAACTATTCACATCACATGTCTGATGACAAAAATAAGACATGTTTACCATGGATTTTGGTGGGATTAGGGGGAAAAATGCTTCAGGGACATCATTGCTAGACTGGCTGGCTACCTGCAAAATTGGACAGCCCTAGCTGCATGGGCTGAGGCTCCTGTGAAGGGTCCTCAGTTCGTGAGAATACACGAACTGTGTGCTGTGAGTAGTCTCTTGGTCTTTGGGTCTCCCAAGTCTGTCTACAGTCCCTAAGGCAATAATCAATCCTTAGGGAGAGTCTGAGAGTTCCTGAGGAGCTATTTCGTCCTTTAGTTCACTATTCAACCCCTTGGAATAGGCCACCATTAGTGCAGTTGAGTTCCAGCCGCTTCTTGCAGCTAGGGTACGGAACTCAATAGCATAATCTGCAACTGACCATGTTCACTGTCATAGTTGGAGCAGGGCGGAGCTGGCCTCCCTCCCACTGCCAGGATGGTCAAAAGTGTTTCTGAGGGAGAAGGTAAACTGTGTGAGAGAGGAACACACCTCTGGCTGGTGCTCCCAAACTGGGGTGGCCCGTGACAGGGCTCTGCCTGTTAGCAGTGAAATAACATTCAAGCTACCTTGGCTCTCTCAGTGGGAAAGCGAGCAGGCTGCTGCTCAAATGCTAGAGAGCATTGTAGGAAGAAGCCACTCAATCATCCCTGTGCACCATCAAAATGCTCAGGAGGTGGTAAAAGCGGCATTGGCGGAGACAAAGTAATAGGATCACTTGCCGCAGGGGCAGTTGCAGGAGGTTCAGGTGTAGCTCCCAGGGCAATAGTGAGTTCCTGCAGCTGTGACATTATCTGTGCATTATCTATGCTTTCTGTTGGTTCCACAGCAAAGTTGGATCTAAGCTTGTGGTGTTGTACTTAAAATCTAAAGTCACTGTTTCTCCTTCAGATGCCCACATCTCTCTATTTGACTGGAAAACTATGTCCTAGCTGTAAAACATTGAAAATGGCAATATTTTAATTATTTTCTCTTATAAAACTGCAGTATCTGACATTAACACTAAAGTATTTTTATTGGTGGTGAGTGAACTTTACCTAAACAGCCTGGAAGAAGTATTAACAGAGTCCTCAGAAGATGTGTCCTGGTAAACAGTTCAATGTGCAAAACTCTTCAACAGCAAACCATACAAGCTGATCTCTGTTGGTCTGTCTTTATTCTCTTCTGGGGAACAGATGCTGATTTTTCTGTAAAAGGAGGGAACAGCATTTTTTAAGAACTTTGTCAAGAACTGTGATACATGTTGACAAACTGCCCTCTGTTGTTCTCCTTTTGACATTTTTCTACTTTTTTACTTTTTAAGTCTGATTATAATGAGCTGCTGAGCAGAACATTCAAGTACATAGTTACTAAAAATGTTTGCTAATTATTATTTGATTATTAATTATTGTTTAGTACACTGTAAAGTAACTACTGTGCCTTGACAAACGAGTCTAATTTGTTTTGTGAAGGAGCTCGTAACTCAAATTACTTGTATGTCAAATCAATTTTCCCCAACAAAATTAATTGAAATGCCATTAATCTGTTCTGGACAACCATAAAACACCACATTTTTTGTTAAATAAGAAAAAATAAGAAAAATGTGCTTCGATGAGCCGCCAGGGTCCCTTGGCGCATCAGATGCATCGCATAGACCAGATGGTAGTTCAGCATTGGACTCAGGTGATGACCACAGCGGGCCCCCCAGACATGTGGGGAGAGAAATGGAATGGGGATGGTCAGTAATGAGCAGGATCCAGTAGTGACAGACATTTGGACTAAAAGCTACAATACCAGAGTTCAGAGAGAGATTTCACTCCAATCTCAATTCCAGCACAAGAACAGTTCCACTGATAATCCAGAAGCTGAGTGTGTTTGACTGTGTATTACTGTGCTCTGCAGCCCACTGTGACCACATTACACTCACAACTCCAACAAAAACTGACATGTGATGCTTATTTTAGCAGCAGTGCGTGGTTCTATTTCAACAATATAAATATATTTTGTTAATCACAACAAAACATTTCACTTGATTGTGGTCAATGTATTAAGTTTTTTTTGTTTTGTTTTTACTGTAAGACCCTGTCCCCGCCGAGGCACTAGGGGGAGCTAGACCACTGTTGGGAGACCAGCGAGTCAGGCACGGTAATCAGGAATACTTCCTGATTCAGGAACCTGCCCCCCTCCCCTATTTAAACAAAAGGAAACAGTGAAGACCTGCTGGGTCTGACTGAGCACACCTGAGCCCATGCAGGCACAGGTGTGCATCATTGGGGCTGACTATTTCAGCCCCGATGAGTCAGAACAGAGCGCAGCTCATTAGTTAGGCTAAGCCTACGTGTAAGGGTGGTTTTGGTTTTTTGGATAACTTTGTTAACTATGTTGAGACTGCAGTTCCTCTGTTCTTGGGTTTCTGGCTAGAACTGCAGTCCTTGCTTCTTGTTTGTGTACCCGTAATGAATAAAACTATGTTCTCCTGGCTCCCCGCTGGCGTCCTTCCGGTACCCCGCCACTGTTACACATACATACACAGAGAAACACACACAGAAATGAATACATACATACACAGAAAAGCATACATACACAAACAGATGCATGCATACATAGAAAAGCATACATAAACACAGAGAAACACACCCAAAAAGAATACATACACAGAGAAAAACATGCAGCAAAAAAAAACAAAAACACACACACAGGCATCCACAGGGGCAGCGGTGGCCTAGTGGTTAGGGAGTTGGCCCTGCATCGGAAGATTGTGGGTTCGATTCCCTCACAAGTAGGTTGCCCTGAGGTACCCCTGAGCAAGGTACCATCCCTGTCACTGCTCCCCGGGAAGCTTTCAATAGCTGCCCACTGCTGCACGGTGTTTGTGTGCATGGGTTAAAAGCAGAGGTCCAATTTCGTTGTGGTTCATGCTTGCTGTAGTGTGACCTCGCAATGACAAGGGTTGTCACGTTCACTTTTTTCACAGGCAGAGGCATCCTTCTGGAATGACAGCAATGCAGACCAGTTTGATGCAGTGTGTGGCATGTGGTCCGAGCACTGACATACACACAAACACAGAAAAGCGTACACACACATACATACATACATGCAAACACATACAACACATATCACTGAAAAGGATATAAAAACACAGAGAAACACACAAAAGTAAATGTATAAATGCACACAGAAGAGAAATGGACAAAGAAACTCAAAAGCATACATACATACACACACACACAGCAAAAAGCATACATGCACACACACACACACACACACACAGAGGCATACATACATACACACAGAAAAGCATACATGTACACAGTGAAATGCATATACATACACAGAAACTCAGCAATGCATGCACACAGAAAAATACATACAGAAACACATACATACACACACAGATTAGCATACATAAATACACCCACACAGACAAGGATATATACAGAAACACACACAGTATGCATACATACACAGAAAAGCATTTAGAAACACAGCATACATATGCAGAGAAACACAGAAACACATACATTAAACATACACCCACACAGAAAAACATACCTACACACAAAAGAGCATGCACAAAGAGAAACACACAAAAGCATACACACAGAAAAGCATACATACATACACAGAGAAACACAGAAACACATACATTAAACATACACCCACACAGAAAAGCATACCTACACACAGAAGAGCATGCACAAAGAGAAACACACAAAACCATACACACAGAAAAGCATACATACATACACAGAGAAACACAGAAACACATACAAATATACATACACCTGTCATGGAAAGATTTATCAAGAAAAAGTCAGATACACCAATACCTTAAGGAAAGCTTTATTACTATTGCAATAGGGCCTCGTCCAGGACTCCATTCCGAATGCTGGAGGAAGAGCCCCGAACACAGAAACCTACATGCAGATAACCCCCCTGCATGACCTTCTTACCTAACAACCCCTGCATGACCTTCTTATCTACTTTCTTTCCCCATCTTCCACCTACTAGAAACAATTATAAATCTCTTCTAGCCTAAGTCCCTGTTGCACATAGCTATGTTAACTCGACCAGAAACCAGATAACATAGGAATGAAAGAGTGGGTTTGTCTCACAGTTACAAAATAATCTTACCTAGAAGAGTGATCTTAATACTAGTACAGAGTTCTTTAATTTTCCATCATATTCCCCCCTATTGATCATTAAATCACCTTAAATATGGAAAATGAAAAGAACTCATAAAACAATGCAGGTTAATGTTAATCATTGACTCTTAATGCAACAAGATCACAGATTTTAAGCTAAAGAATACAAAATTCTTCCTCTCTTCCTCATCTTCTTCAGAGCTGATCATATCGTAGTTACTTGTTTGGTCTCCATTTGGTCTCAGATTCAGGTCTGGAAATTAATCTGAGTTGTCGCATGACTTTGCTTCAATGTGCATCATCCGGTAATGCACTTGTTATGATGAGATCATCCGTTGGACCATTGTCGTGATGCACTTTAAAAAAACAAGGTGCACACAAGCAAAGAAACAGGAATACTACATCGATGGGTATTATCATAGTAAACAGATGCCAGTATGGTCCCATGAACTATACCAGCCTTTATCTACTGGTGGGGATGTAGCAATTACACTTCTCATGTGATCTATCAGATTAGTAATGTTGCCATGATTAACTGGAATGTAGAAATAACATGAGGTGTTCAGAAGCTTGCAGACACCACCTTCTTTGGCTAAAAGTAGGTCTAGAGCCATCCTGTTTTGTATGACTGCTTGTCTTTTACCGTTTATCCCACTGTTTATTAGTCCAAGAGCTACTAATGAGTAATTTTCCAATGCAGCTACTTGGTACACTAGTCCATTTATCTTATTCAATGCTGTGCTAGTACCACCTCCCAGAAAGAGTGACCACCCAGTAGCCCCTAGTAATATCCATGGATTAGCTAACGTGTACCCATTATAATGCTCACTTCTCTTCGTCCTATGCTGGACAGCTAAAACTCTTTCAAATGGGTTGCCTGCATAAACAGATAGTCCTGGAATCACTACTGCAGGATAGCAACATCCTTGCCACCTTGTGATTGGCATTTATGAATAAGCCCTTGCACCACACACCCACATGAACATGTCGTCGGCATTACGATGGCATTGCTGTCCACGAGGTGTGAAGAGAATGACAAACCCAGCAGCCACTGGTTACAGACAGGTTCCTCTTTACGTCTAAAGCCATGGGACACACACTACGTTGCCTCAGCACTGTTCTTGTGATTTGTTCATTTATTGTTGGTGCAGACCCTACCATTTTTACAGCTTTTGCTGTCATTTTAATCAGACCAAGCTAATTTAATGGGCGCTCAGCTTGTTCTGAGATTGGGGTGTTATTTTTATGTTCCTTTCTGCATTCAGCTACCAGGTAGAAGAGTTGGGTGATTCTTTATCATTCTTGACAGATCTGTGTTACGAGTGCAAGACATGCCTACTTGCCCTCGTCCCATACACTGAGACTCTGAAAAACCCTTTCCTGATCTCCAGACTGCACCCTAACCTTTCTACAGTGTGAAGTGTGTATCCACATAGCTCTCTCAGCCACCTTCACTGCAGTTGGGGTTGTCCAGTGCCTGGATTGCCAAGGTTTTCATCTGAGCTCCTTCACCAGCACCAAGTCTCCAGGTTGCAAATCATACAGCAGGCCCTCAGCTGGTTTCGGCAATGCTTCTCTTACCAGCTGATGGACAGAACAAAGAATAGCAGACAACTGGCAACAATATAGCATCATCACAGTTCAGAATTGTTCATTGTTCAGAATTGCAAATGGGCTCAAATTTGTTCTGACCCGTCTATGCATCCATGTATGTGTTTCTTGGTGTTTACTAAATTCTGTGATTGCCTGACTGACAAATGCTGGTCTATTGTCACTGCTTAATCTGTGAGGAACTCTCCACCTTGATATGATTTCTTTAAGCAGTACCTTGGTCACTCCCTTTGTATCTTTTTTACTGGTTGGAAAAGCCTCTACCCATTTTGGGAACATGTCAACTATCACCAAATAGTATTTTTCCCCCTTTGAGAAGGTTAATTCAATGAAATCCATCATCAGATGTTCAAAGGGACCATCTGGTCGTGGGTCACCTGTGTTGTGGTTATGCCTTTACCTGAGTTATTCTGTAGGCACTGCTCCATCCAACTGCTCCATCAATTCCCAATCAGATTCAATAGATACATGAGCAGTACAATGCAAATATTCCTGATGCATAAAATCACTGTAACCTGGTTTTACTTTCTCTCTAGCAAGGGAGATGAAATCGCAGGAAGTGTCTGTGCTTATAAACCACCACTCATGGCAAAATAGAGAGTCAGCTTTAGTCAATTGAAAACTGGGGCATCTGGGGCATCTTCAAACATCCCTTCTCCGGAGCAATTTAATTGAAATCCCAAAAAACACATCAAATCATGGCCTAACAAGTTAATTGGACAAATGGATGAAACAAGAAATTGGTAATTAAAGACACCCTGGCCTAAGTTACACTTGAGAGGTACTGAAAATGGCTCAACCACAGGCACCCCCCCCCTCCCATGAAGGTAACAATACTCCCACATAAGGTGGTAGAAGGAGATAAGACAGAACACTTAAACACGGAATATGTGGCATCAGAGTCAACTAAAAATTTCACTTTTTGTCCTTCGATAGTCAGTGTTAACTTTAGCATTCTTTTAAACACAGTGCCTTTGTACAGCGTGTAAATTGGTGTAGATGCCTGTATGCACTGTATCTTAGTATGATGTGTGCTTGTCTGTGTGTGTCTGTGGATATAGACTAGAAACATACAACCTGATTGCCACCTCCTCCGAAACATCCCCTTCACCTGCCTCCACCTGTCCCCTTCTTGATGTGAGTTGTTCTGATTGTGTCCTTGGTTATTCCATAGTGCGTTATTGGCCCAACCATATTTTCCATAGTTGAATGAACAATGGCCCAGTGATTGCTGCTGCCACAGGCAAAGTATCCATTGAAACCACCTCTGCCTCCACTTCTACCACAGCTGTGCCATCTGCCTCTGTCACCATCTCTCCCTTGGTTGTTTTCAGCAGTTAACTTCAGCATAGTCAGATTGGCTTCGTGCAGTTGTTGCTGTTGTTTTCTCCCTTGTTTTTTCTTCAGCAGTTCCTCAGCATGCTCAGTGGTCACGCGCTCGGTTCAACACCTCCTTTCTTATTTCTAACTTCAGACCATTTAGGAATGTGTTTCTCAGGTAGCATTCCCATGGACCATGACATCACTCTTGATAAAGAAGTGAAAGCCACCTATTCCATGTTCTTGCACATTTCATCTGCCAGTTCTCTGTCACATGGTATCAGTGGTGTCGGTTTGGAGGGTCTTCATCTCTCTACTTCCCTTGTCATTGGGACGAAGAGGAGGAGGATCCAGGTCTGTCTCAGTCAGGTACAGGAACTGACCTGCTGGCAAATCAGGCTACAGACTCTGACACTCAGAGGAAACACAGAAAGAAGTCCAACACTTAGGTCTTTGTGTTCCCTCCTGGTGACAGACCTCACAGGCAGGAGAATCTAGGTTAAATTAAATTTTCCTTTTATCTTTTTTTTTCTTTCTTTTTCATACTATTTTTTTTTACCTGAATTTGAAGGTGCCCACTGACCTGTTTTTACCAATCTAGTTCATGGATTCCAGCGGCGGAGGTCCCAGTGACTCCACGGCAAGCCCCTCTTCTCTGCACTTGGAGGTGAGGGGGTCGGGTAAGCTTTGAATCCCGAGGTGATTAGTCCTTGGTCGTGGATGTAACTACTGGGTCGACTGCTCGTGGATCCTGCTGACTACATCAAATCTGTTGTGGAAAGAATTAATCAAGAACAAGTCAGATGCACCAATACCTTAAGGAAAGCTTTATTGCTATTGCAATAGGGCCTCATCCAGCACTCCATTCTGAATGCTGGAGGAAGAGCCCCGAACACAGAAACCTATAGACCAGTATATCTGCATGTGAGTTCTTCTTATCTACTTTCTTTCCCCATCTTCCACCTACTATAAACACTTATAAATCTCTTCTGGCCTAAGTGCCTGTTGCACATAGCTACGTAAACTCAACCAGAAACCAGATAACATAGGAATGGAAGAGGGGGTTTGTCTCACAGTTACAAAGTAATCTTCTTACCTAGAAGAGTGATCTTAATACTAGTACAGAGTTCTTTAACTTTCCATCATAACACCCATACACAGAAAAGAATACACACAGAAGCACACACACCCACACAGAAAAGCATACATAAATAAACACACAGAGAAACACAGAAAAGCATACACACACACACACACACAGAGAAAGGCATACATACACTATGTATGGTTTTGTGTGTGTGTGTTTCTGTGTTTATGTATGCTTTTCTGTGTATGCATGCATTTCTCTGTTTCTCTGTGTGAATGTATATGCTTTTCTGTGTGTGTGTGTGTTTCTGTGTGTATGTATGTATGATTTATGTGTCTATTTCTCTGTGTATGTATGTATGCTTTTCTGTGTGTATTTATGCTTTTTTTGTGTGTATATGTGTGTGCTTTCTGCATGAATATGCTTTTCTGTGTATATATGTATGATTTTCTGTTTCTCTCTGTGTGCATGTATGTATGCTTGTGTGTTTGTATGCGGTTCTGTGTGTTTCTCTGTGTATATGTATGTTTTTTTTGTATGTGTTTTTGTATGTATGTATATGAATGCTTGTTTCTGTGTATGTATAACACAGACAGAAACACACAGGAAAACATACATACATACATACATATACACACAGAAACACAGAAAAGCATACATACACACAAAATCACACGTACATACACAAACAGACACATGCATACATAGAAAAGCCAGGTCGTTACGATTTCAGATTCCGGAGACGGCGAGGTGATGCAAATAAACTCTTAGAAAAGAAAGATTCTTTGCAACAAAAAAAAAAAAGCCGCAGAACCAGGTCGTTAGAGTTTCAGATTCCGGGGACGGCGAGAAGGATTTGCAACAACATTCAAGAAATCACCACAATTCGGATGTTATTTTAATCAGTACCAGTCCTGAGAGAACAGAAGTAAATAATCAAAATTATTTACAAATGATAACGGAATAACGGGCTTCGGGTCTTTTTCTGACATTTCTTATGATTCTAAGGGTTCCGCAAACAAATCCGACAGGTATGTCTGAAGTTAACAATGTTTTAAACCAACAAGTTTGCCGATGCGAGGATGCGCCAGATCTGTACGGACAACACTATGTAAATCACAATTTTTTCCATGCCTATTTTCCAGTCGACTAATTCAAACAATGCTTTCACAGATGATACGGCAGAAAGAGATGTCTTGACCGACTTCATAGATTATTTACCGGATGAACTGTTAAATGCTTTTACCGATGAGCAATGGTCTTTGGACAACCTGGACGATTTTTTTAAACGACACCAATCTGGATAATTTGTTTATCGAGGAACATTTTTCAAACACCGACGAAACACAAAATAACATGTCCCCGGACACGAGTCGTATTCAACAACAACAACTGGGGTTTGGATTTCCCTCTGCGGGTGTCCCTTACTCAGCAGGATGTCGGAAGAGAGCGAGAACATTCGCGGTGTGTTGAAAGACAAAGGCCGCGCTTTAACACCACGGAATTAACCCTGCGATTAAACATATGGCAAAAGTTAGAGAGAGACCGAGACGCCAGCTTCATGCCGAAGTGGAGGCGATTTTACAAAGGGCCAGAAGCTTGATCTCGACACCGGCCGATATTATTCAAATTAACTAAGAGCCTACACACACCGATTATTTTCCAAACTAACCCCGCTAAAGTGAACGCCGAAAACTTTTTAAACCATACAGAAAATGTCATATAATCCAAACAGAAGGTTTTTCTCGATAGATCCTTAGTTTTACATTTACGGCATTTAGCAGACGCTCTTATCCAGAGCGACTTACATGTCCTAATTACAGGGACAGTCCCCCTGGAGCAACTCAGGGTTAAGGGTCTTGCTCAGGGACCCAGTGGTGGTAGTACCAGAGGTGGGATTCGAACCTGGGATCTCTTGAGTCATAGAGCCGTAGGTAAGTACCCTACCACTAGACCACCACCACCTGCTTTAAACGTTCAAATTGTTAAAAATCTTTACGGAGACAGAAACATTAATTCTTTGATTGAGAATGAAATCTTGAAATCTAAAGCTAAACATTTGATTTTATTTATTAACGGTTATGCACAGACCTGTTTTGCTTGTAGTCTGGTGGCGGTCATGAATTGAACTTGAACAACCGGAGAATGCCAGGCGCCGGTGTTACACAATTTTCTGTGACCATAGGGGGCACTGTTTCAAATATTTCTTCTTAAGGAGCGCACAGTAACTCGCGTGCACGAGCATGTTACGCATTTTACGTAAACCTGTTTCAGATCCTCTGCGATGGGCTGGCGACCTGTCCAGGGTGTGTCCCCCGTCCTTCGCCCTGTGTGAGCTGGGATGGACTCCAGCACCCCCCCGCGACACCGCTTGGGACAAGCGGCAGAAAATGACTGACTGACTGACTGTTTCAGCTCCTGAAACATGACGCCACTTTCAGCGCAGCTCTGACTGATTTCCAGTCGAACGAGACTAAACTCTGAGAAGCGCTGACTCAAATCTGTCGTGCTTTAAAAGCTCAATCAGACAATTTATTTACCTTTAATTACAGGAAGCCTTAGTTTGCTGTTTTAAAATAACATCAGACAACTTACTTTTTATCCTCATTAATGTATGAATTTTATACTTTAATACAAAAACAGTCACAGTCCCAAGAGGGAAATCACATCAAATCTCAGGAGTAAAATACAGGGAAAGCAATCTGTTTTAGAAATGTTATTTAGAAACATCTAGTTGTAGGGTACTTGCCTACGGACCTCTGGATCAAGAGGTCCCCGGTTTGAATCCCACCTCTGGCACTACCACCACTGGGTTCCTGAGCAAGACCCTTAACCCTGAATTGCTCCAGGGGGACTGTCCCTGTAATTAGGACATGTAAGTCGCTCTGGATAAGAGCGTCTGCTAAATGCCGTAAATGTAAATGTTATTTGAGGTCATTTACAATGATGATGTCATTTAATGCTTTCTTTTCATTTTATTTCATTTGTATGCTTATTTTTTTAAAAGATCAAATTAAATTAACAATCACATGAATAATTCTAACAATAAATTAAGTCAATATTACTTTCACGTCATGTCACGTAATCTGATAGGGGTCGTCAGAAATGGTGACCTCTGTCTTAATTAGCTTTTGTTCGTTTCACACTCAAAAACTGGTTGGATTATAAAATACCTATGCACAAAGTGTCACCCAACATAATTTCATCCTTCTATCACATTTCTTTACGGAGTTATGGTGGGGTCACGTAATCTGATAGGGGTCGTCAGAAATGGTGACCTCTGTCTTAATTAGCTTTTGTTCGTTTTACACTCAAAAACTGGTTGGATTATAAAATATCTATGTCACCCAACATCATTTTATCCTTCTATCACATTTATTTAAGGAGTTTTGGTGGGGTCACGTAATCTGATAGGAGTTGAACAGAATGGTCTTCTACTTAACTTCTACTTTAAGTTCAGTAAATAACCCCATTGTAAAACATGTTTTTTAGGAGCAATGTTTTTCTTAAACAGTGGTTTAAGCAAACAAATCTGTAAAATCTGTATTTGCACTTTTTTATCTCATTATCTATATTTTTAGAGGCTCATCATCTGTAACGCTTCTGTACCAGTAGAAGGCGCCCTGCTCTGATTGTGCACACCTGGGCATTGGGTGCCAGGTGTGCCTCATCGGGGTTTGGTGTTATAAGCCCAAACGAATCAGAGCAGGGCGCTGGTCATTCTGTGTGCTCCCCTTTGTGATTATTTCTCTTATATTTTACACGTTATGTTTAGTTTGAGTTCTGTGCACTTTATCCATCATTAAAGTCCAGTACCCTATTGCAAAAGTCCAGTACTCTTGGCTCTGTGTTGGCGTCCAGCCCACAACACCACATCGTGACAGAAATGACTAGCCAAAATCTGGATGTCACGAGCCTTGAAAAGTGGTGTGAGGAGCACGAGCGGACACTGGGAGCCATGATTGAGGACCTCAGAGCAGCACTGCTACAGTGGCAGGCTGCGTGTTCATTGGAGCGTCGTGAGCGGAGCGGAGGAGTACAGAGCGTAACCGCCACTGAGCAATTGCGACGCCTGGACCTGCTGGTTTGCTCAATCCAGCTCGCTCCCTCTCTGGAGGCCAAAGAACGGCTGGAGGAGTACGGCCGGACAGAGAAAGCTGTGTTTGCCATTATGGAGGTAATGCTAATGGGGCGGTCCCTCGAGGAAGAGGCTTTGTTTGCGCCCCTTTCCTTACCGTCTCCTGCTCCCCACCAACCACAACGCTGGATATTGGTGGAACCCGCCTCCTGCGCCAATCACAGCGGTCCGCCAGCGGAGACAGTGCTGTGCACCAATCATGGCGGTCTGCCAGCGGAGGCAGCGCAGTGCACCAATTGCGGCGAAAAAATGGCAGATACATCGCCCTACGGGAAACAAAGTAAGAAAACGGCAAAGAAAGCCGCCCATAACGTGAAAAGCAGGAGGCGTGCACCCGGCGCAGAGCCCAAACCCAGCTCCACTAACCCATCTGCCAGGCAGAGGGCAACAGAGGAGCCGTTCCACATTTGAGAAATAACTTCAAGAATTCAGGAAATGGAGGCTGAGCTCCTTGCCAAGGATCAGGAAATTTGTACACGGAACCAGGATCTAGACGCCTTGAATGCAAAATGTAAGAAATTGGAAGACGATAATGTCTCTCTTCAGGCCACGAATCACCAGCTGCAGTTGAGCAACCAGTTTACGGTACATTCCCTTCAGGAGGAACTAACTAAAGTAAACGAGGGACTTGAAGAAAGACAGGCTGGGTACCTAGAGCGTGAGAAAGTCTGTAAGGGCCTCAGTGAACAGATAGTTTAGTTAACCGAAAGCTTGAATAGTACCCAGGAGAACTTAAGGGCTGAGTCAGAAAGACTCAGACAGGCCTATAGAAAGCACAGTGCACTTCTAACAGACATTCACCAAGAAGATGAACAGATCAGCGGATCAAGCAACAGAAGGAGTTGCTGACAAGACTCAACCAACAGCTGGCAGAGAGCGAGACCTCTGCTCTTCAGACAACTACTTCAGCCACCCACGAAAGACTGAAACACGAAGAAAAGCTCACCAATCTGCTTTCTCAACTTGAGGAGACTCTTGTCTCTTTGCCAGAGTGACATTGCAAGGGAGAGAGAGGTTTTAGCTCAAGCCAATGGTGAACCTCGAGTAGTGGTCAGTGGACTCATGCAGGAGCTGAAACTGGTGCAAGACACCAGCGCCGCTCTGCAGGCAGAACTGGAAAAAGCCAGGAGGGAGACCAGTAAACTCATTGAGCTGCAAGATCACATCAGAGGTATGGGAAAAGCATTTGAGAACCTGGACTCCGTGAGATTCACCCTGCAGGTACATGGAGCAGGGTGTCACAGGGCCAAGAGGGACTCTTCTATGAACCATAAAGATTCTTCTATGTTTAGCTCTCTTTCAGACTCTTTCAGGCCAAGGCTTTCCAGTGAGTCGGACCATTCCTCATGGGACCCCCGAGAGAATGATCCAGAGGAGGAGTGCTCCAGAATCTTTGTGGAAGCTAACAGTGACAATCCAACAGCCCAATCTGATGTGCCAGTGGAGGACCCACAGATACTAGAGGCTGAGGAATTAGTCAAACCCCCTCCTGCTCAGAGAGGAGTAACCCATGTTGCCGAGTGTGAGGTCAGTAAGAGCAAAGCACGAGTTAGCATGCCTCTCGGAGAGGGAAGCACACAGTTACCCAGGCCTCCCAAAAGCCAGCAGTGCCAGAGGAGAGCAACAGCGTTTGCAGCAGCAGTGGAAGGATACCTTTCCTTTATTGCAGCCAGTGCACCCAAGAGAGTCTTCACACTGGCTGTTCTTCCCCCAAAACCTCATGCTAAATGCCCATGTGAATATCATCCCAGGTGGCCCAACCCTACGACTAAACTCCAATCTGCATCTGATTGTTCCAGAAGGGAATTGCATTTTGCCAGCCACGCTAATTCCAGCTACCATGCCCATAACACGTCCACTTCATTAGCCTTCTCAGAACTTGCGGCCTGTACCCCATATATATGCGTAAGGAACGAGAAATTCTGCACTTCAGATCATGAAAGGGTGGACACAGAGAGCGAGGAGGCCAGGGACCTGAGGCGGAGCGCACACTGGGTAAGGGTCTCTTCCTCTTCTATCCACAGAGAATCTTGTGTATCTAGCTATTTTACAGACGCTGACAGGACAAGGCTTTCCAGCTGATCAGAGGATTCCTCCAGAGACCCCAATACTGAGTCAAGGAATCGGGTGACGGAGGAGACACAGGAATACCAGAATAACTTGTTTGAGAGAATATGGACTGAAGCTCTGGGGTACCCCTCGCCACCGCCAGCAGCCCGAGACATGACTGTGTCCCCCTTCCCGTATATTTGTTTGTTAATTTGAAAATATGGACCTGACCCTGTACCCCATTAAAGGGGCTATATTTTTGTTGTTCCGGCTTGTCTCCCCTCCAGGTTCCGGCACTGGAGAAGCGCCTCCGGAGTTGGGCCCTTGAGAGGGGGGGTGATGTCAGGGTTTGGAAGGTTTTGGTTATTTTTGTTCACGGTAGAGGGTGCTCTGTTCTGACTGAGCACACCTGAGCTCATGAGGCACAGGTGTGCTACATTGAGGCTGACTACTTAAGCCTCAATGAGTCAGAACAGAGCAAGGCTCATTTAATAGGCGAAGCCCTGGGTTACGGGTGGTTTTGTTTCTGATGTATTACAGTTTCGTGTCTGGTTTCATGTTTCGGTTAAATAAAAGTACTTCAGGAATCTCTGGCTCGGCAATGACGTCCTTCCCGCTCCCCGCCACCGTGACATCATCTTCATTCTTGTTTAAATATAATAAAGAAAAACAGGTTAACAATGCATGTATAAATATATGTGTACCAAATACAGGTATTCAATACTTTACATTAAAAAAGTCCACATTTTGCAAAGTCTGTAGCGACCTCTAGTATCTGTATTTTCTATTCGCTCCTTTTAGTTGATAGGTGGCAGCCTCTATGTAATTTGACACCTTCTCAAATTATGTTTTCTCAGAGCATGGACATGCATGGACAGTGATTTATTGTCCTCTTTGTGACCTCCAAGCATTTCAATGATATTAGAAAAATAAACATAAACATGGACCTAATTGGAAAACTGGTTTTATCGGAGGAGAAAAATCAGTACATTTATGTTATAATTGATTATTGCACAAGATGGGCACAGGCATATCCCTTAAAATCCAAAACTGCAAAAGAAGTGACCCAGTGCCTTTTAAAATGTATTTATCAATTTGAAGTGCCTAAACGCATCCTGACAGACCAGGGCAATGAATTTGTTAACCGTGTAAGTGTTTTTTAAATTTATTTGTTGTTCATAATTAATCTTTTTAAAATAGTGGCAAATTGTTGCACGTTTCCTAAACACTCATAGTCAATGTATTTGGAAATCTGAATTAAATTACATAGATTTTACATGAATTACAACTGATTGCAGAAATGTTTAACTATTAATCCAGAAAAAAAAGAAACAGCATTTTCTTTTGTCTCTTTAGATAAACACAGAAGTTTGCAAAGCTTTTGGCATCAAGAGATCTCTTTGTGTGCCATACCACCCCACAAACAAATGGATTGGTAGAAAGGCTTAATGCCACTATACAAAGGTAAAGTATAATCACATCTGATCTGCATGAATTTTCTACATATAAATATTTCAATTTTTTCACTTAAATACACAGTGCCTTTGAACCCTTTATTCTTTCCCTTGGGTTACCTAAGAATCAGCAAACCTAGTGAATCCCAGGGGATCCTACAGACACCAGATTTAAAATTTTTGTTAAATTAATTTAATTTATAGACTATGAGCATGCCAGTGCTGCTAAATGCAGCCTAATTTTAACATATAAGTCAGTAGCATCTGTTGGACTCCAAGGTGGTTAGCTCCTCATGGGAACATAAACACATAATATATGTTATACTTGGTGTCATAAAAACCCAGTTCCACATTGTGCTAGGAACTGACACATCACCAGCTATAACAAAACATATTTCATTAGTTTATTTTGATTAAAGTGTCTGCTAAATTAATGTATTCTATTCAAACTTAAATCTGAATAGCAAAACCTACCTATTTTTTTCTATTATTATTTCCAGGGCTCCTGCCAAACTGGTGGAGGAGAAACCCAAAAACTGGGACAGATACTTAGATTCAGTAATGTTTGGTCTTCGTACCAAAAAACAACTGACAACACGTTTCTCACCATATTTCCTTATGTTTGGAAGAGAAGTGTGTTACCCTTCTGAGGTGCCTGAACACTACAAGGTTAGACTAATTGTTTATGTAACAGAAATATTATGTGTATTATCTACAGGGACAGTCAAACATTTTTGATTACTGAAAACTAATCTAAATACAATATTTAAATATGTTTCACCATCTACAGGTTCATACATTTAAGGAGAAATATTTGGAAGAAGAGATAACACTGGATATAGAAAAGCAAGAACAAATACTAAAAATTGTAGAGGAAAATGTTGAAAAAGTCCAGGAGAAGACCAGAAGGAGTCTGCTATCTAAGCCATGTGGGCAAAGCCTTCAGGCTGGGGATGTTCGTAGCCAAAAGCGGAAGGGAAAAAATGGACCCAGAATTTTTGGGACCTTTTGCAGTGACAAGAATTGAGGAAAAAAGTGTTGATCTTGTTGATGGCTTCGGGAAAGCTGTCCAGCAGGTCGAGGGACCACCCCATATCCACTGCTACGGCTACCAGAGCCTGTTCAATCCAGCTGATCCAGGCGTCGTGAAAGCTCTGTGGTGGTAGCGCTCTGCTCGCGGAGCACCAGCAAACACGCAGCCAGCCCCGCTGACGTAAAAGTCTTTATACGATATATCCCCACTCTGAGCCTCCCTGCCAGGGCTTCAAGTGGCCGCTCTCACTCCTCACAACGTCCCGAGTTTGGCAGTTCATTTCTGTCATGGTGGCGGAGTACAGGAAGGACATCTGCGCAGAGCCAGTGATCTAAGACATACTTTTTTTCCAGATAGAAAACAAAACAAGACACAAGACTGAAACAGAACCACCCGTAACCTAAAGCTTTGCCCAGTGAACTAAGTGCGCTCTGTTCTGACTCACTGAGTCTTAAGTAGTCAGCCTCAATGTAGCACACCTGTGCCTTCGTGAGCTCAGGTGTGCTCAGTCAGAACAGAGCGCCCTCTAACTTGAACAAACATAACCAAATCCTTACACCACTGGATATTTACAGTAAGAACAGTTGTTATTAAGCGTATCAAGTAAACAGTTTCACAAATTACATTATTACAAATTACCTTTACAAATTACAGAGCACATATTACACATTAATTGTGTTGTCAAACATCTATCGGCAATCTTTTCTAAAGAGAAAAAGAGCATTGTGCTGGATTCCAGTGGCCAGGCTTCCTCAAAACTCCAAAACTGCTTGGAGTCCACCAGGTAAACTTCTACTCTTTTAAAAACGTCCCTGATGCTAAGACCTCTGAAAATTCAATAAAAAGTTATAGACCTAATTAACACTGCTCTCTGTTTTGAGGGCATTCATGAGGAAGCATGGGTGTTTCCAGGTGTTAAGGTGGAAAGCAGAAACAATGCCACATTCCTCACAGCCAGATGGCACTTCATGTGGTGTATTTGTTCTGAAAGTGAATTAGTTTCTCATTGAGTTTTCATTTTTTTTTACTTTTACAAATAACTGTTTTATTTTATTCATGTTTCTATATTATTATATTTGTCTTTTATGCCTCTTAAATATATTTTAGGGAAACATTTCAATATCAAAAATTAATCTCTAATTAAACTGTCATTTATTTTACATTTACATTTGCGGCATTTAGCAGACGCTCTTATCCAGAGCGACTTCCATGTCCTAATTACAGGGACAGTCTCCCCTGGAGCAACTCAGGGTTAAGGGTCTTGCTCAGGGACCCAGTGGTGATAGTGCTAGAGGTGGGATTCGAACCTGGGACCTCTTGATCCAGAGGTCCGTAGGCAAGTACCCTACCACTAGAACACCACCACCCCTGATATATTTATTCATGCTGAATGATTAGTATGCAGAGAAACTTTTGGCGGAGGAGCCTCCAATATTTTCAAACACAACATCAGCAGTTGAAAAATGCAGGAGAGAACTGGCCATAAAATTACTGACAGGTACGCTCTCAATGTACTGAAACATTATTTTCCCATTGAACTATTGCAATAAATTTGACAAATCTTTGAATTAATTGTAATATAAGTTTATATTAAAAAGTCCTCTGATCTTAATAATAACCATTCCGATCTGATGATCTGAGTGTGCTGTGCCATTACTGTGGCCAAGTCTGTATATTTCTCCCACAGTAATGGCACAGCACACTCAGATCATCAGATCGGAATGGTTATTATTAAGATCAGTACAGACTTGGACACTGAAACATCAGAGGAGAGCGCCCACATTGACTGGGTATGTTTTTAATTTAAACCCTTAAAAAACCAATGTTGTGCCTAAATTCTCCTGTGAAAAACAGTTTTTTTCTTGTATATATGTAGGTGTAGTAATGTAATTAGAAATAAAATGAGAAATCTAAATATTGTATACATTTATATAATAACTATTTTAATACACAAGGTGAAAGGGGTATTAAAATTAATTTCTTGTTGTTTTCTTGTAGATAATGTTGTTAAACATACACAAAGACAAAATGTTCATAGAAAAACAAACAGATAAACAACAAACCTGAAAGAATAAAGAAAGTGACATAAAATCAGAAATGTATAGATCAATCAGATGTGTTTATTACAGGGACAAAAAAAAGTTTTTTGTAAGTTCTTGCCAATGACGTGTGAGTGTTTCTGTCATATGTGTTATAACATCTACCAATATAATTCTTTATGCTTACAGATTCAGTGTGACGGCTGTGGAAGGTGGTATCACCTGAACTGTGCTGGGAGGCCTGACAGACATAAAGACTTCCGCTGTCAGGCTTGTAAATAAGTAAAGATTAGATATTGCATATAGTTGTGGGTACTTGATATATAATTGTAAATAATTTATTATTTGAAGATTTCTGAATTGAACTAAATTATTTATATAATTATTTATATTTAAATAAATGTTGTTGTTTTAATAAATGTTCTGCAAAATTCTAAAGATATCAGGTATGTTTATTCTGTTATCTTAAAAGAGTCCCTGGAACAAAAACACTCCTCATGACAGCTGTTTAAAGGGATCCAACTGTTTGAGTAAACTAAGGGTTAGAGTTGTGAAATTAGAGTGTGAAATTAACAGGAAGACATAGGTCACAATTTCTGACGACCCCTTTCAGATTCCGTGACCCCACCATAATTCCATAAAGAAATGTGATAGAAGGATGAAATGATGTTGGGTGACACTTTGTGCATAGATGTTTTATAATCCAACCAGATTTTGAGTGTGAAACTGTGGAAGCAAAATTTGTTCTAACCTTTCTAAGCATATCATGTTCTGTAACGTGTTGTTAATTTTCGATATAAAGCAGAGAGATAAATAGGATGAAATGTCCTGGACAGGTCTCTTGCGTATGCAAATATAGAATAGTGGAATGGTCAGTGAGCACCTTTTTCTTTTCCCCTACTTTTCTGTTGTTGCTTTCTGCCCTTATCTTCTGGTTGATTTAACAAGTATCTTAATCTAAGAATTTGGGGTGATTGAGAATTAGAAATCCTCTGGCTGTGGGGTACCATAGGGGCAGTATGCAGTGGACCTAAGGAGGAACCTTAGGTGGGGACCTAGACCTAAAACGAGGGAGTGAAGTAAATTTGGGGATCGGTCCAACTCTTTCAAGGTAAGGTTGAGAGTGATAAAAGTTTACCTTCCCTGTCGGTGACGATCGACAGTAGATATTGTAGCGCTACACCTGTCTGGGACAGGAACGGGACTGCGTTTGACTATGGGGACCTCACAATCAAAGGATCTGGGAAAAAGGGTAAATGAGAATTGTGAAAGAATGCTTGTTATGAGACAGAGATATGGGGAGGAAGCAACTGATTTAATGATATTGAGCAGATGGGTTGTAAAATACGGATTTCCAGCAGAGGGGACCTTTAATACTAAAATCTTAAAAGAATTACAGGAGAAACTTAAATGGCAGGGGAATTGGATGGGCAAAAGAATAGAACTCAAAAAACTGCAAAGGCAGGAATTGGAAGAAAAAGTATTAAAAGCCTGGTTGACAGAAGCAGAGAACAGGGACAGGAAGAAAATACGCAGGCCTGTGACTCATGCCGCACCCACACCATGTAATATGTCATCTGCTAGTACTAACCTTTTTCTTTCTTCTGAGCATTCTGACCCACCAGTAGGCCAGTTCTCAGTAGGCCTGAGGAAATGAAGGCGGTCCTACTAGGCCAAGGGAAGCCTATGGATATAGGTGGCGACCGGTACGTCGATCAACTGATGGCTTTCTGCAGAGAGTTCAGGCCAACCATCACTGAACTACGCCGCCTTCTGATCCTACATCTGGGACCAGCAGGGTGGATGAAAGTGGAGGACGGATTTCCAAATGAATATATGACTGAAAGGAGCGTACAGCCCAGGTGGGATCACAAAGAGAACAGTTGCTATCTCCATGCACTAGATCTTCTGTGCAAGGCGGTCTTGCATGCATTCCCGCAGACTGCAAACACTTAAAAATTGGAGAGCTGCAAGCAGGGACCGGACGAGACAGTGACTGATTTTTAGGCAAGACTGTATCAAGTGTTTGAAACCTGCAGCGGCCTACAGAAACCTGAGGCCCTGGGTGATGTACCAGGGCCATGGGAATGTTATCTGAGAAACACCCTACTGAATGGATTACGGGCCGAGGTAAGACAGGAAGTAGAACGATCCTGTATCGAATGGAAAACGGAGCGTGTGGCTACTATTGTCAAATATGCAGAGCATGCTGAAGAGCTGCTGGGGAAAAGGACCAAGGAGAAATCCCGAAAGCAACAACAACAGCTACATGAGGCTTCCCTGACCATGCTGAAGTTAACAACTGAGGGCCGAGGCGACAGCAGGAATAGAGGCCGTGCACGTGGTAGAGGCCATGGATGTGGCAGAGGTGGATACAGGGGTGATAACAACGGATGTTTTATTTGTGGTGCCATGGATCACTGGGCAAAAGAATGTCCAAACAAGTCAAACCAAGGACAAGGTCAAACTCACCGTGGATCAGGGAACAACTACGGTGGGGAACGCGGTGGTGACAGTTCACACCAGACAAGTGGAGATTGACGGGAGGAGGTGGGGGAAGGAGATTGTTAGGAAAATCGTAAATATTTATCATTGATGATGAACTGTTGACCTTTCTGTTATCCTTCTTGTTTTACGACTTCTGCAAAGAGCTTGGTACGACAGTTGACCTTTGTACCTGAACCTTCCCAGACACAGAATTCCTCTTCTCTGTTTACAATTTTGTAACAAGGAATGTGTGCTAATTGCCGTTGTAAAATCGGGAAAGCAAATAAAAGGCTTGCAGAGGGAGAAGCACTTCGGAGGAGGTAGCTGGTGTTGGCTGGTGCCTGGCTCCCCTTGCAAATAAAAACTGCAGATCCTGTGTCTAGTGTTTTCCTTCGTTCTACTGTCTCTGCTTATAGGAAATTTCTGACATAACTTGATCCTTCGAGCCGGATCGCTACAGATCCGTGTCCCTGCGGAGCACTTGGAGGACGCTGAAGTCTGTGCACAGCCCACGAGTCCGGGACCGTGGATGAAAGCCCGCCATAATGAATTCTATGTCGGCCAGTAAGTCTCGAGTTGTTCCGCTGGACCGGATTGACGCGATCTGAACATCATTTGGTTGAGATGGTGAGAGCGTGAGAAAACAGGTAGGACAAGGATTATTGGAATAGCGCTGGAAGGTTCAGGGAACCTTAGAAAGACGTCTAGAGAGTTTGGGACTCTAACAGTCTAAAGGGGATCAGAAGGATTGCCCTGGAGGTCTAATTGTACTAGTACTAGTCAATTGAGATGCTCCTGAGAAGTAACTAAGGTAGTTACTATAGACTGAGGTATGTGTTTTTTTGTTTGTCTGTCTGTGTGAATGGGAGAGACCCAGTACTGAAACAGGACAACCCGAAACCTAATGGTACTAACATAAAGTTGTCTCTGAGGACTGGACTGGTGATCCTCTCCATCGAGGATATAGGAGGTGGTTAACAGAATCGAAAACGTTTTTCATCTCTTGGGATTAGAACCCCCAGTGGAGGACCGGACTGGACAATAGGTCCAATAGGTAAGCTTGTTCTCCAGAGAGTGAATAATGGCCCAGAGAGGACTTTTCTAGTGACCCACCACAATGAACTTATAAGTGCCTTGTTGTCAAATGAAGTTTTTTTTTTGTTGTCAAATGAAATTTTTGGGTAGCTTTGTGCATGTTAATAGGACATTCTAGAGTTTAAGATTGCAAATATTGTGGCTACGGAGCAACGGGCGCAAGGGAAATTTATTAGAACACAATAAGAACTCGTAAAGAAGGTGTAAAGAAAAAAAGAAAAAAAAAAGGAAAAAATGGGGAATTGTTGCAAAAAAGAAAAGTTGAAAGGTTACCCAAAATACATGGAAATGAAACATCCAGGGTCAACCAAACATCTAAATAATTGGGGAAAAAAATATGGTTTCAAAGGAAAGTTAGATGTAGGTGAATGTACCAACCTGATGAAAAAAATAAAAATAGATAAAAAACATAGAAAAGGTGAGAAAATGGGAAAAAACTTAACAGCAGCGGCAAAATGGTTAGAGGAGAAGTATAAAAGAAAGAATGGTAATATTAAAGCAACAGATGCATGTGCAGTAGTTAGAGAAGAGGACAATGAGACTCAAGGTCGAAGACATCGTGCCGAAATAAGTGCTGCAGCTGCACCTCCGGCCCTGGAGAGACAAAAGGGATCCTCCCCGAAACCACCCCCTTACGTGCAACCAAATTTATATCCAAATTTAGACACTTTTAAACCACCTGATGGCCCGGCTGCAAATACTAGGGACCGTAAGGGCAAGGTGGGGGAGTGGAGTAAAACAATTGGAGGACTTCTAAGCCCAGGCGGTTTAGTGAGGGCAATTAACCCGAATACTGCAGATGAATGCCCCATGGTGGAAGTAGCTAATCCAGCCTGGGATTCTAATCATCCAGAGACGGGAGATAGAACCATGTTAGTATATAGAACCTGGACTCATGAGGACGTCAAAAAGGCTGTGACGTCTCCAAAAAAGGATCCAAATCAGTGTTGCTCGGATGTGACAAACCTGATCAATTCATACATCTGAATGGCCCTGAAATTCAACAAGTATTCATGGCAGTTTTTACAACGGAATGGTTCAGAGTTAGAGGGGACTGGGACACAATGGACGGTGGGAATCCTCCCGGGCCCCTAGCTCATAATAGCCCACAGCTACTACAGCGAGTGGAGCGACTCCTAAATAGAATCAGAGAAGTATATAGAAAGAGAGCTAATTATGCAATTATTAATCAAACAAAGCAAAAAGAAGGTGAGACAGTTGTAGAATTCAGAGGAAGGTTTCAGCAAGTCTTTGTAGAAAACAGTGGACTACAAGAAGATAACGATGACAATGGTGCATTTAGACAACAACTAAAGAATGCATTACTGGAGGCATTTAGACCTCCTATTAGCATGTGGATAAGAAAACATTAGATTAGTTCATGAATTATGCCATACATGCAGAGAAAATCACAGAAATAATAAAAAAACAATCAAAGACAGATGTTTTCTGGCAAGATGACTGTGAAATGTTTTACCAAGATAATCAAGGAAGAGGTAGATTTAGAGGAATAGGAAGGTTTAGAGGAGGTTTTAGAGGACGAAGTGGTCGAGGCAGAGGATATGGTCCAAAGTTGAGAGATGAAGCATGTTATAATTGTGGAGAAATGGGACATTGGGCAAAGAATTGTCCTAAGCAGAAAATAGAATGACTAGATAGAAAACAGGAAGTAGAACAAAGGGAAGAAGAGGGACCAGATGTTTTACTAGATTTAGAGGATATATGTTACGCAGGATATAACAAACCAGACATTACCGTAATAGTTGAAAATAAACCTTACACATTTTTGTGTGACAGTGGGGCCTGTTGGACAGTAATGAGAGAAGATGTAGACTGGTTGCCAGTATCAGAAGACATCATAAATGTTCGATCTGCCAATGGGCATATTGAAACCATTCTTAATTAAACCACTTGCAATAACTGATCCTGCTACAGGATCAACCGTCCATGCTCCTGTAGTACTGGCCAGTTATTGTCCATATAATTTACTGGGTCGGGATATAATGGTTAAATTGGATATATGTATATATGGATATATGTATATATTGGATATATGTAAGGGAAAATAGTGACATTTTTTCAGTAAAAGCTGAAGGTGAGGTCTACTATCTTTGGACTTTAGACTTACCAACTCAAGGGCAAAGCAATATTCCAGGAAAATTACTAGAAAAAGCTAGAAACTATGTAAAAAAGGACTCAGATATGATGAAAGAAGGAGAGTTACATATTACGTTAAGATTAAAAAATAGCCCAGGATCCGACCCAGCATATGACAAATTAGTCCACAAACTGGGACCACAAAAGGTAGTAATAACAGAAATGTATTATGACAACAAAAATACTTGTCTCTGCTCTGTTAAATTGACAGATGAAGCCTGGAAGTTGATGCGCACATTCTCACCTCCACATTTCTTTAGCAAAAAGTAAGAAAGCCAGATGGAAAGACAGTGGCCCAGTTTTGGCCAAACTTCAAACAGCCATAGAGTGGGAAAAAAAGTGAGATGAGTCAATGGCCATAGAAGCGATCACACCGACTTCAGGAAACAAAGCCTAAATTGGGTAATAAGTACCACACCTACTGTCCACCTTACTGATAACACTAAAGAATGACAAATCTTCCTCACTGAGGAAGAATGGAACGAACTGAAAGGGGTGCCTATAGAATTATGGACCGCTGGTCCATCAGACATAGGACTATTAAAGGATCAATTACCAGTTCAAATAAGAGCAAAAAGTGAATATAGACCAGTAATACGACAATACCCTCTAAAAAAAGATGCAGCGGATGGAATTAGGCCAGTTATTGAGGCTAACCTTGCGGCAGGAGTATTAATACCATGTCCGGATTCTCCGTGTAATACCCCAATCTTTCCAGTAAAAAAGGCACCACCATCAGTGGGATGGCGAATGGTACAAGACCTTAGAGCCGTGAACAGCGCAGTAATTCAAAGAGCCCCCACTGTTCCGGACCCACATACATTGCTGAATGAGCTATGACCAGATACTAAAGTTTTTACAGTCATAGATCTGAGTAATGCCTTTTTCTCAATCCCATTACATCCAGACAGTCGATTCTGGTTCGCTTTTACCTTTGAAGGGAAAAGGTATACGTATACAAGGTTACCACAAGGGTATTGCGAGAGCCCTACTATATTTTCCGCCGCTATACAAAGTTGTTTAGCTAAATTTACTCCTCCATGTTCCAGTCAAATATTAGTTTATATAGATGATATTTTATTAGCATCAAAATGAGAGTCAATATGTAAAAAGGATACTTTAGCTTTGCTCAAATATCTAGCTGATACGGGTAATAAGGTGAATAAAGATAAGCTACAATATTGCAAAACTAGTGTTAAATATTTAGGACACACACTCACACCTGACGGTAGAATGGTAAACATGGAGAGAAAAACTACAATATTATCAGCACCTAAGCCTAAAACAATAAAACAAATGATGTCTTTTTTAGGTTTGTGGAATTATTGTAGAGCATGGGTGCCACATTTCGCTGAGGTAGTTAGCCCCTTGCAAAAATTGATTTATGACACACCTCTTAACATGACCTCCCCCTTGCAATGGACAGAGGAAGCCATTAAGGCGTAAAGCAGCTCCTAGTAAGCTCATCAGTATTAGCACTGCCAGATTATAGAAAACCTTTGGTACAGACGGTAGACTGTAGAAATGGATACATGACATCAATGCTAACTCAAAAACATGGGGATAAATTAAGACCAAAAGCATATTATTCTGCTAAGTTGGACCCAGTTGCAATGGCAACTCCACATTGTGTGCAAGCGGTAATTGCAACTTCTATGGCCATTGATAAGTCTAGCGAGATTCCTAGCGAAATTCTTTTCCACCCACTAACTTTGTTAGTTCCTCATGCAGTTTCAGTTCTCTTGTTGCAAACAAAGATGTCATTCTTATCTCCAGCACGACATCTGACCTGTATGTCAATATTCATGTCGCAACCCCATATAGAACTGAAAAGGTGCACAAATTTAAACCCAGCTACGCTTTTGCGTAATGCTGAGGAAGGAACACCCCATAACTGTCTAGAAGAGGCAGAAGTAAAACACAAACCGAGACCAGATTTAAAAGACCAACCTTTAGATGAAGGGGAAACAGTTTTTGTGGATGGGTCAGCAAAGAAGAATGAACTAGGAGTAAATCAAGTAGGATATGCAATCGTAACATTAGTAACCATTTTAAAAGCGGAACCTTTACCAAGTAATTACTCGGCACAAGCGGCTGAATTAGTGGCCTTAATAGAAACCTGTAAACTTTTTGACTCAGATTTATACGGATAGTCAGTACGCTTACGCAACCGTACATGTATTCTGCCAACAATGGCACAATAGAGGAATGAAAACTTCAACAGGAAAACCAGTAACGCATGCACACCTGTTGGAACAACTATTGAAAGTAATTCTACTGCCATTAGAGATAGCAGTATGCAAATGTGTGGCTCATACAAAAGGGGAAGACGACATTTCAAAAGGGAATGCCCTTGCAGATAAAGCAGCCAAGTCAGCAGCGCAAGCAATACAAACAGGTTGTGTTAATTTTGCAGAGGAAAGCAATTTTGCGGTGTTAAGGGACATGCAAAATAGTGCCCCAACATTAGAAAAATCTGGCTGGATGAATAAAGGAGCGTATTTAAAGGACGGCATTTATATGAGCAATGAGAACACGCCCATATTACCTAAATCTATGTACAAGTGGGCGGCGATATTGAGTCATGGGCGATGCCATGTCTCAACAAGAGGGATGGTAGGCCTGGTAAATAAACAATATACAGCATATGGATTTAATATTTACCCAAAAATGTTTGTATGGCTTGCCCTGTGTGTTTGAAACATAATCCACAGGGCAACATCAGACCAAAGAGAGGAGCATTCCCCCCAGCACCTTACCCTTTCCATACAATACATATGGATTTCATTGAACTCAGCAATAGTCAAGGTTACAAATATTGTTTGGTGCTAGTGGATGCGTTCTCTAAATGGGTTTCTACCCATTTAGAGAACGCATCCACCAGCACCAAACAATATTTCCTACAAAATTATTGTTATTTCCTACAAAACTTATTATTATTTCCTACAAAAACTCCAGACGCCCTAACAGTGGCCAAAGCCATATGCAAAAGAATAATACCCACTTTTGGGGTACCACAGAAATTGTATAGTGATAATGGCAGCCATTTTGTCAATGCGATAGTGAGTAAAATGGCATCAAATTTAGGAATAGACTTAAAAACACACTAGCTACCACCCCCAAAGTGCAGGGTTAGTGGAAAGAACAAATGGTACAGTAAAATCTAAACTAAGGAAATGCATGGAAGAAACTAGCAGACAATGGCCACAGTGTATAGATCTAGTTCAGCTGAGTATACATATAACTCCAACTTTTGGCAGTTCTTTAACACCGTTTGAAGTATTGTATGGTAGACCATACAGGCTATCGGATTTAGATAGCAATATTAATGACCCTGATGATGATCCAGATCTTGCTGATTACATGAGAAAAACGTTGGGTAATAGAGAGATAACAACAGTTAATGTAACACCAGACTCTCCTTTGCTTCCACAGGAGGGACCGCCAGTACGCATAGGGGACTGGGTGTTCACTAAAGTAATTAAGAGAAAAAACTGGTCCAGCCCCCGGTGGGAAGGTCCATACCAAGTACTGCTGACCACCCCAACTGCTGTAAAAATTGCTGAGCGACCCACATGGATACATTTGTCACACTGTAAAAAATCAACCTTAGAAAGTGAGGTAGGAGCCATGCAGTAAAGGGTGAAGTCTGACTACATAGGGGTTGCGGTGTAGAAGCAGCTCGTCTCAAAGTCAGTGAAGAAATCAGCCCCCCTTACTGCTTTAGGGTATCCTACCACACTTAAAACAATGTTGGGAAAATTATAGTCTTTATAGTTACATTCATGGTACTGTTTCAGGTTTTGATGTTACAATTTTGTAGTCCACAGGAAAATCATGACGAAAATCAGAGACAAGAGAGGTGGCTGAACAATGCCAATGAACTCCACGAACCAGGAAATGTAACCCATACTTATCACACCAATGTTTGGTATCGCTATGCTGAGTTGGTAGCAAGGAGTAGAAATGTATCAGGATGTTATGATTGTTCTTTTATGCCAGTATCATCCGCTCATCCTAGTTTGAATGCTCTCCCATTGCCCTCATCTGAGTCTGAGTGCGTAATTGAATACAGTATTACTGGAAGTCCGATTCCAGGTAATGTTACCGATACGAATGGCACGATAATTCGACAAGAATGCGATAAGCTTTTTACATTCAAAACGCTTAAGATAAAAAAACCAATGATTTCCCAAGTTCGTATGCCAGTGGGACTGATTTTCCCACACTGTGTCATTAATAATGGTATGGTCAAAATCGGAAGACTTCTGCCTAGGGTTTGTAAAACGATCCTATTACCTAAGGATTGTATGACCAATACCACTGTTAATAAGAATGGGGGATACTTGTGCAATTACACTGACCTGGTGACCCGACCCAAAGGGTACAGTTGCACTGGCACCGGTCCACAGTATGTGCCTCGTAACAATGGTACTTGGGCCGTTGACCAGGTGTACTGGCTCTGCGGTCACCGAATGTACGTGCACCTGCCTGAAAATTGGAGTGGCGTTTGCGCCCCAGTAAGAGTTACGGACCACACGTTTATCATTTCTAAAGGTAACACATCACACACAGGGGGGCGAATAGCAATGAAAGACTCCAGAACGCCACCTAATGCCATGTCAGGGAACAACGGAACCCATCCAACGAACCACACTGATTGGCTACGTACCCGGCGAGCCTGTGAAGCATCACCCAGCGGCTGGGGTGCGGTCCGTGTCTCAAGGGCACGAAGGTCGCTGGTGGAAGTCCAACCCCACGATTCGGTATGGGGGTCCGATGTACCTGACGAGCATAAGCATTGGACTACCGGGAGTAAGGTGGCATTGGCTTTGTTCCCCTGGGTGGGAGTAGCAAAGAACATTGAAACTATAGATTATCGACTGAGTCTATTTTTAAACGCTAGTATAAAAGCATGGGAAACAAACAATGAGGAGCAGTCAAGCATGAGGATGATGGTGCTACAAAATCGAATGGTACTTGATTTACTAACCGCTGAGAAAGGAGGGGTTTGTGTAATGTTAAATGATACTTGTTGTACGTATATTCCTGACAGCACTAGTGAAGGACACGAGATAACTGAGGTCATAGACCAGATGAAGAAAATCCAACATGCTATGTCCCAAGACAATGTTTACCGACCATGGGACCCCTTCTCCTGGTTCCTATCTGGAGGATGGAAACTGATGCTTTTGAAATTAATGCTACCCGTGGTTATTGTGCTTCTATTATTTTGTCTTTTCACAGGATGTGTCATCCCTTGCTTGAGAGCAATGCTGACCAGAATGATAGGGCAGTCAATGCGAGATGTGATGTTGAGTGAAGAATATTACACCCTCCTCTCCGACAACAAAGGAAACGAATACAGCGATGTAGAGATCAATTTATAAATACTTCCCTCTAAGTGTAAATTGTTAAAGGTGCTATGAAAATGAAGGTACTGCAGAAAACTGAGAAGAGATGTAGTGCTGGAATGAGAGAATTTGACATTTATCAATGATAAACAGGAGGGAAATGTTAGGAAAATCGTAAATATTTATCATTGATGATGAACTGTTGACCTTTTTGTTATCCTTCTTGTTTTACGACTTCTGCAAAGAGCTTGGTACGACAGTTGACCTTTGTACCTGAACCTTCCCAGACACAGAATTCCTCTTCTCTGTTTACAATTTCGTAACAAGGAATGTGGGCTAATTGCCGTTGTAAAATCGGGAAAGCAAATAAAAGGCTTGCAGAGGGAGAAGCACTTCAGAGGAGGTAGCTGGTGTTGGCTGGTGCCTGGCTCCCCTTGCAAGTAAAAACTGCAGATCCTGTGTCTGGTGTTTTCCTTCGTTCTACTGTCTCTGCTTATAGGACATTTCTGACAGAGATGTCTCGGAAGGAATGGCGATCAGGTTGTATGATTAAAATTCTTATTCACACTCTCAAATTTGTTCTCCCACACGCACATCAATACCCACAAATGCACAAGCTACACACACCACGGAATGCACTTTGTATCAAGGTACTGACTTTAAGAAAATGCCAAAATTAACATTGACAATTGAGGGGCAAAAAGTAAAATTTCTGGTTGATTCTGGGGCCGCATATTCTGTGTTGAAAAAATCTGTCCCATCTCCTTCACCTGCCTTATGTGGACGCACTGCAACGTCCACGGGAGCGGGGGGAATGTCTGTAATTGAGCCGTTCTCTGTACCTCTCAAATGTGAAATTGGTCAGCGGGCTTTTAAACATCAGTTTTTGGTTTCATTCATATGCCCGATAAATTTATTGGGCCGCAATTTGATGTGTCTTTTGGGTTTGCAACTGAATTGTTCTGAAAGGGGGATGGTAATTGACGCACCTAAAAAGGGTTGTTTTCAGTTGTTCACAAGCAGTGCCTTGTTCTATCACAAGTGGCGGCTCACAGATACAGACATTGCCTGCTCTCTTATCTCTGCTGCTAGGAATAGGGTGAGATTAGGGGACAGTGACTTTATGCGTTCGGATTGTTTGTATTGCAATGCTTGTACTGCTGCTGATTCTGATTGGGTCTTAATGGAACAGTGGGAAAATGCACTCACAACAGATACAATCCAGTTTGGAATGAACATACTACGGGGGTATCAGTGCAGTTAACAGCAGATGCAATTTTCTTCTGATTCTGATTCATTTCCTCATGTCCCACTTGCAAAAGGTGTGTCGGAAAAATTGGAGGGACGTGGGTTTATTCATTAAGACCTGCATACAGGTAGATGATTGGGTCCTTATCTGTGATGGTGTTGAATACAGTAACAAAGCTAAAGCCTTCACCAGACCTTGGGAGATCATTGTCTCTTGTGAGCATGTTACAGAGATTTCTGAATCATCATACACTTGGATGTTGACCAGGATTTGTTAAATCTTCCGGATCACTTATGGGCCAAAGATGAGAATGATGTTGGTTTGATAAAGAATTGTCCTCCGGTTGTCATAACTCCAAAATCCACATTCAGGCCATGTCGACCACACCCACTAAAGCAGGAGGCAATTGACAGTATAAGACCGATGTTCGAGGCCTTGAGGGAAGCAGGGGTGATCATACCGTGTCCAAATTCTCGCGTTCGTACACCATTGTTTCCCGTAAAAAAGGTCAGGGACAAAGGCCATCCCACAGAATGGAGATTTGTACAAGATTTGCAAGTGGTTAATGCTGCAGTACAGGCCCTTGCACCCACGGTCCCAAATCCATACACAATTCTATCACAAATTCTGGCTAGTGCTACGTGGTTTTCTGTGATTGATTTGGCCAATGCATTTTTCAGTGTGCCCATGCACCCCGATAGTCAGTTTTGGTTTGCTTTTAACTTTGATGGGAAGCCGTACACGTTTACGGGCCTTTGCCAGGGGTACTGTGAAAGCCCCACGATTTACAATAGTGCACTTCGGGACTCATTGGCTCCTTTAGAATTGTTCACAGGGACTGCGTTTTGCAGTATGTGGATGATTTGTTGATTGCAGCACCCAGTCAAGCACAGTGCAAAAAAGACACATTGCTTCTACTTAGGTATTTGGCTGAGAATGGTCACAAGGTCAGTCTGCCTAAGATTCAATTTGTCAAGCAAGAAGTGACATTCTTGGGCCACATCATTACACCACAGAGCAAATCACTTTCAGACAAATGCACTGAGGCCAATACCAAGGCGCACCATACCAAGGCCTAGGACTAAGAAGCAGTTAGCATCCTTTCTGGGTATGTGTTCCTACTGTAGGAGTTTCATTCCTAACTATTCAGAGATGGAGGCACCACTATGGGCAATGGTTTCTCAAAAACTATCTATCAACTGTCAGTTTGTATGGAATGAAGCACAACTTGAGGCCTTTGATAATTTAAAACAAGCCCTGCTTTCACCCCCAACACTGGGCATCCCAGATCCCACCAAACCGTTTGTGCAAACAGTCTGTGAAAAGAGGGGCCACATGACCTCAGTTTTGTTGCAAAAACACGGAGATAAGCTTAGGCCTGTGGCCTACTTCTCCTCAAGGTTGGATCCGGTTGCAGCAGGATTGCCTGTCTGCTTGAGAAACGTAGCTGCAGCAGAGAAAGCCATAATAGCCTCCAGGGAGTTAGGCGGCTATGCTGACCTGACCCTTTTGGTACCGCACGCAGTCTCGCTTCTCTTACAGGACCACAACACAGCCCACCTCTCGGCAGCAAGGTGGTTGAAGTATAATGGTGTATTACTGTGTATGCCAAATGTCACTATTAAGCGTTGTACTAACCTTAACCCTTCCACTCTTCTTCCACTACCGGAAGACGGTGAACCTCATGATTGTGTCAAAGCAGTGAAACAGATCTGTTCCCCGAGACCGGATCTACAAGATGTACCGATCCCTAACTCTGATCTTGTGCTTTTTGTAGATGGCTCGGCCTCGAGAGATGACAAGGGTCAGAACCGTGTGGGCTTTGCAGTTTGCTCCGAGAGTGGCACCCTTTGTAGTGGCGCCCTTCCCCATTCTCTGTCTGCCCAAGCAGCAGAAATTGTGGCCCTGATGGAAGCATGTAAATTGGCCAGGGAAAGATCTGTTACCATTTACACTGATAGCAGATATGCATTCGGGGTAGTGCATGATTTTGGGGATATTTGGAAGCACAGAAAATTCGTAAAATCCCAATTCTTAATTCTAATCCTATTTCAGCACTTTTGGATGCCATACTACTTCCTAAACAGGTTGCAGTCTGCAAATGCCAGGCTCACACGGGGGGCAGTGATGAGATTTCTTATGGCAATCACCAAGCTGACATGGCGGCTAAAGCGGCAGCCATGGCTGAACCAGTCTTCCAGCTGGCATCCATGAGAACTGCCGAAGCTGCCACCTTGACTGACATCCAGTCGTATGCCTCAGAAAAGGACAAGCAAGCCTGGCGTCAGGTTGGGTGTGTTTTCTCTGAAGGCACCTGGCAAGGTCCTAATGGCCTCCCATGCCTGCCGAGCCATTTCTTTCCTCATTTTGCTAAATTGACGCACGGTATGGACCATGCGTCAAGAGGAGGGATGATGGACACTATGAGAACTGTGTGGTTTACTAAGGGCTTTTCAGCAGTGGCTGAAAGGTATTGTCAATCTTGTATCATCTGTTTACAGAACAACGCAGGCAAAGGCATAACCATTACACAGAGGGCACACCAACCATTGGATTGACCCTTTGAACATTTGATGATGGATTTCATCGAATTAACCCCCTCAAAGGGAAAACGGTACTGTCTGGTGATAGTCGACATGTTTTCAAAGTGGGTAGAAGCATTTCCAACCAACAAACAGGATGCACAGGGGGTGGCAAAAATACTGCTCAAAGAACTAATTCCCAGATGGGGAATTCCTAGTATGCTGAGTAGTGACAATGGTCCAGCATTTGTTAGCCAAGCAATTTCAGAATTTAGTGAGTGATTGAGATCTGGGGATTGATTTGAGAAAACATTGTGCATATCATCCCCAGAGTGCAGGAGTGGTGGAAAGAGAAAATGGCACGTTAATACAGAAACTGGTAAAATGTTGTGAAGAAACAGGCTTATCATGGCCTGATGCACTACCATTGGTTTTCACATATATGAGAATGCGCAGGCGAGCCAGAAAAAATTTAAGTCCATTTGAGATTCTGTTTGGTAGGCCCATGAATTATGGCATGGGAGCACCAGGAGGTAAAGTGGCAGAAGCAAGTTTAACAACACATTGTGATGATGAAATGTTGCAATATTGTTGCCGGCTGTCTGCTATTCTCCGCTCCGTCCATCAGCAGGTCAAGGAAGCATTGCCGAGACCAGCTGGGGGTCCTCTGCATGACCTGAGACCTGGTGATTTGATCCTGGTGAAAGAATTCAGACGGAAGCATTGGAAATCCAGGCGTTGGATGGGACCATTTCAAGTGTTATTGACATCGCCCACTGCTGTGAAGGTAGCGGAGAGAGCTGCGTGGATTCATGCATAACACTGTAAGAAAGTGAGGGTAGAAACAGGTGGTGACGGTAAAGGGTGTGACGGAGTCTCGGTAATGTGGGACGAGGGTGTATCGGTTATATCCTGCCCTCTGAGCACAGACCCGTGAAGAAAGACAAAGGCTCACCCATTTTATAATTCAACCAGTTTTTGAGTGTGAAATGAGCAAAACATCATTAAGACAGAGGTCACCTTTTCTGACGACCCCTATCAGATTACATGACCCAAACATAACTCCTTAAAGAAATGTGATAGAAGGATGAAATGATGTTGGGTGACATTTTGTACATAGATATTTTATAATCCAACCAGTTTTTGAGTGTGAAACGAGCAATAGCTAATTAAGACAGAGGTCACCATTTCTGACGACTCCTATCAGATTACGTGACCCCACCATAACTTCTTAAAGACATGTGATAGAAGGATGAAATGATGTTGGGTGACACTTTATGCATAGATATTTTATCAGATTCAACCAGTTTTGAGTGTGAAAAGAGCAAAAGATCATTAAGACACAGGTCACCATTTCTGACGACCCGTATCAGATTAAGTGACCCCACCGTAACTCCTTAAAGAAATGTGATAGAAGGATGAAATGATCTTGGGTCACACTTTGTGCATCGATATTTCATAATCCAACCAGTTTTTAAATGTGAAACGAGCAAAAGCTAATTAACACAGACATCACCATTTCTGAATACACCTATCAGATTATGTGACCCCAACATAACTCCTTAAAGAAATGTGATAGGAGGATGAAATGATGTTGGGTGACACTTTATGCATAGATATTTTATCAGATTCAACCAGTTTTGAGTGTGAAAAGAGCAAAAGATCATTAAGGCACAGGTCACCATTTCTGATGACCCCTATCAGATTACATGACTCCAGCATAACTCCTTTAAGAAATGTGATAGTATGATGAAATAATGCTGGGTGATACTTTGTGCATAGATATTTTTTAATTCAACCAGTTTTTGAGTGTGAAATGAGCAAAACATCATTAAGACAGAGGTCACTTTTTCTGACGACCCTTATCAGATTACGTGACCCAAACATAACTCCTTAAAGAAATGTGATAGAAGGATGAAATTGTGTTGGGTGACATTTTGTACATAGATATTTTATAATCTAACCACTTTTTGAGTGTGAAACGAGCAAAAGCTAATTAAGACAGAGGTCACCTTTCCTGATGACTCCTTTCAGATTACGTGACCCCACCGTAACTCCTTAAAGAAATGTGATAGGAGGATGAAATGATGTTGGGTGACACTTCATGCATAGATATTTTATCAGATTCAACCAGTTTTGAGTGTGAAACGAGCAAAAGATCATTAAGACACAGGTCACCATTTCTGTCGACTCCTATCAGATTACGTGACCCCACGCTAGCTCCTTAAAGAAATGTGATAGAAGGATGAAATGATGGTGGGTGACACTTTGTGCATAGATATTTTATAATCCAACCAGTTAATGAGTGTGAAATGAGCAAAAGATCATTAAGACACAGGTCACCATTTCTGACGACCCCTATCAGATTATGTGACCCCACCATAACTCCATCAAAAAATGTGATAGAAGCATGAAATGATGTTGGGTGACAATTTGTGCATAGATATTTCATAATCCAACCAGTTTTTGAGTGTGAAATGAGCAAAAGATCATTTAGACACAGGTCACCATTTCTGACGACCCCTATCAGATTACGTGACCCCAACATAACTCCTTAAAGAAATGTGATAGAATGATGAAATGATGTTGGGTGACAATTTGTGCATATATATTTTTTCAGATTCAACCAGTTTTGAGTGTGAAACGAGCAAAAGATCATTAAGACATCCATCCATCCATCCATCCATTTTCGTCCGCTTATCCGAGGTCGGGTCGCGGGGGCAGCAGCTCCAGCAGGGATGCCCAGACTTCCGTCTCTCCGGCCACTTCTTCCAGCTCCTCCGGGCGGATCCCAAGGCGTTCCCAGGCCAGCCGAGAGACATAGTCTCTCCAGCATGTCCTGGGTCTTCCCTGGGGTCTCTTTCCGGTGGGATGTGCCCGGAACACCTCACCAGGGAGGCGTCCAGGGGGCATCCTAATCAGATGCCCGAGCCACCTCATCTGACTCCTCTCGATGCGGAGGAGCAGCGGCTCTACTTTGAGCCCCTCCCGGATGGCTGAGCTTCTCACCCTATCTCTAAGGGAGAGCCCAGACACCCAGCGGAGGAAACTCATTTCGGCCGCTTGTATTCGCGATCTCTTTCTTTCGGTCACTACCCACAGCTCGTGACCATAGGTGAGGGTGGGAACGTAGATCGACTGGTAAATTGAGAGCTTTGCCTTCTGGCTCAGCTCCTTCTTCACCATGACGGACCGATGCAGAGCCCGCATCACTGCAGAAGCTGCCCCGATCCGCCTGTCGATCTCCCGCTCCCTCTTACCCTCACTCGTGAACAAGATCCCAAGATACTTAAACTCCTCCACTTGGGGCAAGGTCTCACTCCCAATCCTGAGAGGGCATTCCACCCTTTTCCGACTGAGGACCATGGCCTCAGATTTAGAGGTGCTGATTCTCATCCCAGCCGCTTCACACTCGGCTGCGAACCGATCCAGAGAGTGCTGAAGGTCACGGCATTATGAGGCCAACAGGACAACGTCATCTGCAAAAAGCAGAGACCCAGTCCTGAGCCCACCAAACCGGACCCCCTCAACGCCCTGGCTGCGCCTAGAAATCCTGTCCATAAAAGTTATGAACAGGATCGGTGACAAAGGGCAGCCCTGGTGGAGTCCAACCCTCACCGGGAACAGGTCCGACTTACTGCCGGCAATGCGGACCAAGCTCTGACACCGGTTGTACAGGGACCGGACAGCCCTTAACAGGGAATCCGATACCCCATACTCCCGGAGTACCCCCCACAGGAGCCCCCGAGGGACACGGTCGAATGCCTTCTCCAAGTCCACAAAGCACATGTAAACTGGTTGGGCAAACTCCCATGCACCCTCCAGGACCCTGCTAAGGGTGTAGAGCTGGTCCACTGTTCCGCAACCTGGACGAAAACCATATTGCTCCTCCTGGATCTGAGGTTCGACTATCCGACGGACCCTCCTTTCCAGGACCCCTGAATAGACTTTCCCCGGGAGGCTGAGAAGTGTGATCCCTCGATAAATGGAACACACCCTCCGGTCCCCTTTCTTAAAGAGGGGGACCACCACCCCGGTTTGCCAATCCAGAGGCACCGTCCCCGATGTCCATGCGATGTTGCAGAGGCGTGTCAGCCATGACAGTCCTACAACATCCAGAGCCTTGAGGAACTCTGGGCGGATCTCATCCACTCCCGGAGCCCTGCCACCAAGGAGCTTTTTGACCACCTTGGCAACCTCGACCCCAGAGATGGAAGAGTCCACCTCGATGTCCCCAGGCTCTGCTTCCTCCTCGGAAGGTATGTTGGTGGAATTAAGGAGGTCTTCGAAGTACTCCCCCCACCGACCCACAACGTCCCGAGTCGAGGTCAGCAGCGTACCATCCCCACTATACACTGTGTTGACCGTGCACTGCTTTCCCTTCCTGAGACGCCGGATGGTGGACCAGAATCTCCTCGAAGCCGTCTGGAAGTCCTTCTCCATGGCCTCTTCAAACTCCTCCCATGCCCGAGTTTTTGCCTCAGCAACCACCAGAGCCGCATTCCGCTTGGCCTGTCGGTACCTATCAGCTGCCTCCGGAGCCCCACTGGCCAAAAAGGCCCGGTAGGACTCCTTCTTCAGCTTGATGGCATCCCTCACCGCTGGTGTCCACCAACGGGTTCTAGGGTTGCCACCGCGACAGGCACCGACCACCTCCCGGCCACAGCTCCGGTCAGCCGCCTTGACAATGGAGGCGCGGAACAAGGTCCATTCAGACTCAATGTCCCCCACCTCCCCCGGGACGTGGTTAAAGCTTTGACGGAGGTGGGAGTTGAAGCTTGTCCTGACAGGGGACTCTGCCAGACGTTCCCAGCAGACCCTCACGATGCGTTTGGGCCTACCAGGTCTGACCGGCATCCTCCCCCACCAACGAAGCCAACTCACCACCAGGTGATGGTCGGTTGACAGCTCCGCCCCTCTCTTTACCCGAGTGTCCAAGACATGGGGCCGCAAGTCCGATGACACGACCACAAAGTCGATCATTGAACTGCGGCCTAGGGTGTCCTGGTGCCAGGTGCACATGTGGACATCCTTATGCCTGAACATGGTGTTCGTTATGGACAATCCGTGCCGAGCACAAAAGTCCAATAACAAAACACCGCTCTGGTTCAGATCGGGGGGGCCATTCCTCCCAATTACGCCCTTCCAGGTGTCACTGTCATTACCCACGTGAGCATTGAAGTCCCCCAGCAGAACAATGGAGTCACCAGGAGGGACGCTCTCTAGCGCCCCCTCCAGAGACCCCAGAAAGGGTGGGTAGTCCAGAATGCTGTTTGGCGCATAAGCGCAGACAACACTATGGACCCGTCCCCCGACCCGAAGGCGGAGAGCCGCCACCCTCTCATCTACTGGGGTAAACCCCAATGTACTGGCGCCAAGCCGTGGGGCAATAAGTATGCCCACACCTGCTCGGCGCCTCTCACCGGTGGCAACTCCAGAGTGGAAAAGAGTCCAGCCCCTCTCAAGGAGACTGGTTCCAGAGTCCAAGCTGTGCGTCGAGGTGAGTCCAACTATATCTAGCTGGAACTGCTCAACCTCGCGCACTAGCTCAGGCTCCTTCCCCACCAGAGAGGTGACGTTCCACGTCCCTAGAGCCAGCTTCTGCAGCCGAGGATCGGACCGCCAAGGCCCCCGTTTTCGGCCACCGCCCAGCTCACAATGCACCCGACCTCTTTGGCCCCTCCCACAGGTGGTGAGCCCATGGGAAGGGTGACCCACGTTGCCTCTTCGGGCTAAGCCCGGCCGGGCCCCATGGGTGAAGGCCCGACCACCAGGCGCTCGCCAGCGGGCCCCACCTCCAGGCCTGGCTCCAGAGGGAGGCCCCGGTGACCCACGTCCGGGCGAGGGAGAACGTCTTCCATAGTTTTTGTCCATCATAAGAGGTCCTCTGAACCGCTCTTTGTCTCTTCCCTCACCTAGGACCTGTTTGCCTTGGGTGCCCCTACCAGGGGCATAAAGCCCCGGACAACATAGCTCCCAGGATCATTGGGACACGCAAACCCCTCCACCACGATAAGGTGGCGGTTCAAGGAGGGGCGGTTCATTAAGACACAGGTCACCATTTCTGACGACCCCTATCAGATTACGTGACCCCATCATAACTGCTTAAAGAAATGTGATAGAAGGATGAAATGATGTTGGGTGACAATTTGTGCATAGATATTTTATCAGATTCAACCAGTTTTTGAGTGTGAAATGAGCTTCTTCTTCTTTTTCTTTCGGCTGCTCCCGTTTAGGGGTCGCCACAGCAGATCAACTGTCTCCATTTCTTACTGCGGGTGCAGTGGTGACCTAGTGGTTAGGGCGTTGGCCACTTGATCGGAGGATTGGGGGTTCGAACCCCTTCCCAATAGGTTGCCCTTAGGTACCCTTGAGCAAGGTGCCGTCCCTGTCCTGCTCCTCCCTGCGATGGGCTGGCGACCTGTCCAGGGTGTGTCCCTCGCCCTGTGTGCGCTGGGTTGGACGCCAGCACTCCCCCGCGACCTTGTTTGGGACAAGCGGCAGGAAATGGATGGATGGATGACACTTTGTGCATCGATATTTTATAATCCAACCAGTTTTGAGTGTGAAACGAGCAATAGCTAATTAAGACAGAGGTCACCATTTCTGACAACTCCTATCAGATTATGTGACCCCACGCTAGCTCCTTAAAGAAATGTGATAGATGTGATAGAAGGATGAAATGATGTTGGGTGACACTTTGTGCATAGATATTTTATAATCCAACCAGTTTTGAGTGTGAAACGAGCAAAAGATAATTAATAGAGGTAACCATTTCTGACAACACATAGCAGATTACGTGACCCCACCATAACTCCATAAAAAAATGTGATAGAAGGATGAAATGATGTTGGGTGACAATTTTTAAATTCAATTCAATTCAATTTATTCTTGTATAGCGCCTTTTACAACAAAGTTGCCCCAAGGCACTTTACATTGATGGTCGATGATGGAACAGGTTACAGTAATAGATGTTAAAGTCGGATGACTACGGAGGAGAGGAACCAAAAACTCCACTATGTGGAGAAAAAAAAAACCTCTGAGGGTCCAAGGTCAACCAGCTACCCAACCCCCTTGGGTATACTAACAGTACAAAGTTAGTTTGGTTTTAAACTCCAGGATCAGTGAGGAGTCCCAAGTTTCTTCCAGGTACCGATGAGCTGCCAGGGTCCCTTGGCGCATCAGATGCATCACACAGACCAGATGGTAGCTTGGCATTGGACTCAGGTGACGAACACAGCGGGCCCCCCCGGACATGTAGGGAGAGAAATGGAATGAGGGGGTCAGTAATGAGCAGGATCCAGTAGTGACAAACATGGAAATGAAACAACAGTGCGATGGCATGTACAGCAGCACCAGCGACATTAGTAGTGGTGCACTATGGTGATTGGTGCGGGTAAGATAAACTAAAGAAGTAAGTCTTTAGCCGTGATTTAAAGACTGAGACTGAATCGGCATCCCGTACAGAAGCAGGCAAGCTGTTCCACAATCTAGGGGCCCTGTAACTGAAAGCTCGTGCTCCTATACATTTATTTATGCGAGGGACAATTAGGAGATCTTTATTCTGGGATCTAAGTGGGCGGTTAGGTGTATAGGTATTAAGCAGTTCGGTTAGGTATATTGGGGCAAGACCTTTAAGTGCTTTGTAGGTTAAGAGGAGGACATTGAAGTCAGCCCTGTACCTAACAGGAAGCCAGTGAAGCGAGGAAAGTATGGGAGTTATGTGGTCGTACTTCCTGCTCCTGCTAACAATCCTAGCGGCTGTGTTCTGAATGCGCTGTAGGGTGCTTAATGTGCCCTGAGAGCTTCCAGAAAGTAGGGCATTACAGTAATCTAATCTACTGTATACAAATGCATGTACTATTTTTGCTGTGTCTTCCATTGACAGAAAACGCCGTAGTTTGGCAATGTTCCGAAGGTGCAGGAAGCATGTCTTCGCAACTGCATTAACTCCAGGATCAGTGAGGAGTCCCAAGTTTCTTCCAGGTACCGATGAGCTGCCAGGGTCCCTTGGCGCATCAGATGCATCACACAGACCAGATGGTAGCTCGGCATTGGACTCAGGTGACGACCACAGCGGGCCCCCCCGGACATGTAGGGAGAGAAATGGAATGAGGGGGTCAGTAATGAGCAGGATCCAGTAGTGACAGACACAGAAATGATCCAAGATGGCGCCACGTGAGAGGCAGCCAGTTACAGGAGCTCTGACCACTTTCTGTTCTTTTTACTTATTTAATCTATTTTCTTTACTTTATTTATTACTTCTTTCACTTCCTTTTCTAATCTGTCACAAGTACAGCAGTCTGAGGAGACTTGTTAACTTTTTTTTCTGTTTTTTAATCGTATTTGGATTGTTTTACCCTGCACGCGGTGAGACACCAGGCAATGGGTTCATTGTTTACACCCGGGACCAGCTGCTGGCGCTTAGCAACCAGCCGATACAGCCCAGCGAGAGAGCGGAGATCCCCAGAGAACTAGGGGCAGCGGTGGCCTAGCGGTTAGGGTGTTCGCCGCATGATCGGAGGATCGGGGGTTCAAACCCCTTCCGAATAGGTTGCCCTGAGGTACCCTTGAGCAAGGTACCGTCCCCATCACTGCTCCCCGGGCGCTTTCAATAGCTGCCCACTGCTGCACGGGTTTGAGTGTGCATGGGTTAAATGCAGAGGTCCAATTTCGTTGTGGTTCATGTGTGCTGTGCCGTGACCTCGCAATGACAAGGGTTGTCACAAAAAAAAAAAAAAAAAAAAAAAAAAAAAACTACAGCGGAGGAGACGGGGCTGCAGAGCTGGAGTGAAACACTGGGAGAGGAAGAGACGGTACAAACCATCGGTACCCTCGGTCATCATGTGGAATGTCAGATCTCTCCCTAATAAGATCGATGAGCTAATGGCGCTCACCAGGCTCCAGAGAGAGTACAGGGAGGTCAGCATGATGTGCTTCACGGAGTCCTGGCTGACACACCTCACTCCAGACTCTCTCGCTGCTGTTCCGGGATTCCACCTGGTGAGAGCGGACAGGAGCGCGAAGGAGACCGGAAGAGGAAAGGCAGGGGGATTGTGATGTATGTGAACGAGAGATGGTGTAAAAAGGGGCACATCTCCGTTAAAGAGCAGTGCTGCACACGGGACGTGGAGCTGCTAGCGGTCAGCATCCGACCGTACTATCTGCCGCGCGAGTTCTCGCAAGTCATCGCGATAACTGTTTACATCCCGCCGACGGCAGATGCAGCAGCAGCTTGTGAAACAATACACACAGTTGTGTCTCAAATGCAGAAAGCACATCCCCAAGCCTTCCTCCTGATTTCTGGTGATTTTAATCATGTCTCCTTGTCCTCCACTCTGCCTACTCTCACCCAGTATGTGGACTGCTGTACCCGGGACAACAGAACATTGGACTTACTGTATGCAAACGCTAAGGATGCATACAGAGCATCACCCCTCCCTCCACTGGGACACTCAGACCATAACCTGGTCCATCTGGTTCCCTCTTACATACCTCTAGTGCAATGCCATCAACCCCCCACTACGAGGTATGTGAGAAGATGGTCTGATGAGTCTAGCATGGCACTCAGGGACTGTTTTGAAACCACAGACTGGGAGGCACTGTGCAGCCCACATGGAGAGGACATCGACAGCTTAACAGTCTGCATAACTGACTACATCACCTTCTGTGTGGAGAACACTGTACCGACCAGGAGAGTACGGTGTTACTCCAATAATAAACCATGGCTGACCCCTGATCTGAGAGCTCTGCTGAAGCAGAAGTCAAGAGCCTTCAGATCAGGAGATAAAGAGGCAATGAGGACAGCTCAGAAGGAGCTGAAAAGAGAGATAAGGAGAGGGAAGGACAGATACAGGGAGAGGCTGGAGGAGCAGCTCAGACAAAACAATGTCAGAGGTGTGTGGAGAGGACTGAACACCATTACTGGAAGGAGCACAGTGAGTAGGGGAGGCCCAGAGTCTGGAGATCAGGACTGGGCTAATAGTTTAAACCTGTTCTTCAACAGGTTTGACTCAGGAATCAGCCCCTCACCCAACCACCAAAGCTCATCACATGCCAGTGCTCCCCTTCACACCTCCTTGCTAACTCCAACGGCACCTCCCCTTCACACCTCTCTGCAACCCCCACCAGGGATATCAGCTGCGTAACCCCTCTTATCTTCTCCTTCTCCTCCCCCCCTTTCCCCGGAGGAATCTACTGCCCCCTCCTGCTACCCCACTCAACAGGAGGCACTGACTCTCTCACCACACAATAGCCTCTCCATTACTGCTGACAAGGTGCGGTGACAGCTGAGGAAGTTGAAGCACAGGAAAGCCACAGGTCCGGATGGCATCAGCTCCAGCCTGTTGAGGGACTGTGCAGATTAACTCTGTGAGGTTATCACCTACATCTTTAACCTCAGCCTCAGCCTGGAACGTGTCCACATTCTGTGGAAGACTTCATGCCTCGTTCCAGTCCCCAAGACGTCGCACCCCAAGGAGCTAAACCACTTCAGACCTGTTGCCCTCACCTCTAACCTGATGAAGGCTATGGAGAGGATCATCCTCCATCACCTTCGTCAACTGGTGAGGAGGGACCTAGACCCGCTGCAGTTTGCTTATCAGCCGCACATTGGGGTGGATGACGCGGTCATCTACCTGCTGCATCGGGCCCTTACTCACCTGGAGAGTGCCAAGAGCACTGTGAGAGTCATGTTCTTTGACTTTTCCAGTGCTTTCAACACGATCCGGCCTTCAGTTCTGAGGGGGAAGCTGGAGGGAGTGGGTGTGGACCATCACATGACTGAGTGGATTATTGACTACCTCACCAATAGACCCCAGTATGTGAGACTCCAGGACTGTGTGTCTGAGGTGGTGGTCTGCAGCACTGGAGCCCCACAAGGAACAGTCCTCACCCCCTTCCTCTTCACATTATACACAGCGGACTTTAAATTCAACACGGACACCTGTCACCTGCAGAAATTCTCAGACGACACCGCTATTGTTGGTCGTGTGTCGGAGGGGAATGAGCAGGAATATAGGGGGGTCATCAGTGACTTCGTCAGTTGGTGCGATCAAAATCATCTGCGCATCAATGCCAGCAAGACGAAGGAGCTGGTGATTGACTTCCGCAGGAAGTCACCCCCCGTTACACCGGTGGACATCCAGGGTTTGTGCATTGAAATGGTGGAGGAGTACAAATACCTGGGTGTCCACATCAACAATAAACTGGACTGGTCCACTAACACTAACGCTCTGTACAAAAAGGGCCTGAGCCGTCTCCACCTGCTAAAGCGGCTGAGGTCCTTTGGAGTAAACAAACATCTTATGAGGACATTTTATGACACTGTGGTAGCGTCAGCTGTTTTTTATGCTGTGGTCTGCTGGTGTGGAAGAGTCGCAGAGAGGGACAGAGGGAAACTAAACAAACTGGTCAAGAGGGCCAGCTCTGTCCTGAAGTGCCCGCTCAAGTCCATCGAGCAGGTAGGGGAGGAGAGGATGTTCTCCAAACTAACATCCATCATGGACAACACCTCCCACCCCCTACACGAGACTGTACGAGCACTGAGCAGCTCGCTCAGCAGCAGACTCTTACACCCGCAGTGTAAGAAAGAACGCTACCGCAGGTCATTCCTACCTGCAGCAATAAGACTCCACAACTCATCATAACATCATAACATAACATTACACTACTTGTTTATTATTGTTATATATTATAATATATATATATATTATATTTTATTGTATGTTATTATTATTATTATTAATACTGTATTGTATATTATTATTTTTTATTACATTTATTATTATTATTATTACATTTATTTATTATTTATTATTACATTTATTTATTATATTTTTTGCTACTTGTTTACTTATATTTATAATTTATTCACTCTTGTAGATATGTATATATATATATATATATATATATATATATATATATATATATATATATATATATGGAAAGATAGATATATAGATAGATAGATAATGTATAATTTATTGTTTATTTTATTTATAGCCTCTACTTTTTCTCCTGTACTTGTTCCTCTTCTATATCTTATATTTTTTATATATTTTTCTTTTCTTTCTTCTGTACACCTGTCACTTTTATAAGAGCCCTGTAACGCCCCAATTTGGCAATGTTCCGAAGGTGCAGGAAGCATGTCTTCGCAACTGCATGAACATGGGGATTAAATGAAAGATTTGAATCGAAAATAACACCAAGGTTACGTGCCAGAGTACTAACTGAAAACTTCAACCCTGCATCCCAGATATGCGAAATTAAGTTGGCCCTGTCTACATCGCTACTACAAAACAAGAGCAGCTCAGTTTTTTCGGGGTTTAGTGAGAGGAAGTTGTTATTCATCCAATCCCTACTGAGGCAGCTAATTAAAGTGCCGGTTGATGCTTTATCACATGATTTAAAAGATAAGTATAGCTGAGTGTCATGAGCGTAAGAGTGGTAACTAACATTATGCTTCCGTATAATAGTGCTTAGTGGGAGCATGTAGAGGGAGAAGAGCACTGGGCCTAACACCGACCCTTGTGGGACTCCATAGTTAACTAGTGACATAGGTGAGGGGGTGCCATAATCATCCATTTGGATGAAGTAGTAACGGTTTGTAAGATAGGAGTTGAACCATTTAAGGGCTGTTCCGCTAATGCCGACAGTGGAGTGAAGCCTATTTACTAAAATGGAGTGATCTACCGTGTTGAATGCAGCACTAAGATCTAAGAGAACAAGAACAGTGATGTTTCCTGCATCACTCGAGACCATTATATCATTCACCACTCTAGTTAGAGCAGTTTCTGTGCTATGGCCAAGCCGGAAGCCTGATTGGAATTTATCTAAGAGATTATGCGTGTCTAGATATGACTGCAGTTGTCTCGCAACTAGTTTTTCTAGAATCTTAGAGAGAAACGGGACATTAGAGATAGGTCTATAATTACTTGGTGAGCGAGGGTCCAAGTTAGGTTTTTTAAGCTGTGGTCTAACCACTGCTGTTTTAAACTGATTGGGTACTACACCTGAGGTCAAGGATGCATTCATGATATCAAGTATAGGTGTTGATAGTATTCCTAAGGATTCCTTCAGGAGCTAGGTTGGAATGGGATCTAACCGACAGGTCGTGGACTTTGCCTTGGTTATAACAGAAAATAGCTCAGAGTTATCAATGAGATTAAAATCACTAAAATATTGTGAGCACTGTTCTGGTAATGGATTAATTTGAGGGCTAATAGGGCACATTTGGAGCCTAATGTTGTTAATTTTATCATTAAAAAACTTAAGAAACCTATCGTTAGTAATACTACATGCTAGCCTTTTATCAGTTTTGTCTGTTAGCTGAGCGAGTGTCTGAAATAAATAGCGGGGGTTCTGCTTGTTGTTTTCAATAAGTTTTGAATAGTACTATATAGAGCTTTCTTATATTGTTTTAATTTAGCGAACCATAGAACCTGAGAGGCTTGGAGACCTGTTGTCTTCCAACTGCGTTCTAGCTTACCGCACTCCAGCTTAGCAGCCCGTGTGTGATCATTGAACCAGGGAGAGTGCCTGATAGTTCTGACCTTCTTTGTCTTAACTGGGGCGACCTGATCAAGGATCTGCCCAACTACTGTATTGTACATGTCGGTGATGTCATTAACAGTTTTGTTACAGGTGAAATCTATCTCTGTTACGGCCTCCATAAACTGAACACATTTAGCCCTGTTTAGGTGTCGTGTTGTACTAGTCCTTTCACTGAGGTACGGTGGAGACATATTAATCTCAAACGTGATTAAAGAATGGTCAGAAAAAAGTTTATTTAAGGAGTGGACCAGTACAGTATCAATGTCAAGTCCATACGAGATAATTTGTGCATAGATATTTCATAATCCAACCAGTTTTTGAGTGTGAAATGAGCAAAAGATCATTAAGACACAGGTCACCATTTGTCACCCAATTTGTGCATAGATATTTTATCAGATTCAACCAGTTTTTGATTGTGAAATGAGCTTCTTCTTCTTCTTTTTCTTTCGGCTACTCCCGTTTAGGGGTCACCACAGCAGATCAACTGTCTCCATTTCTTCCTGTCTTTTGCATCTTCCTGCTTCAAACCGACCACCTGCATGTCCTCTCTCACCACATCCATGAACCTCCTCTTTGGTCTTCCTCTTCTCTTCTTTCTTGGCAGCTCCATCTTCAACATCCTCCTTCCAATATAATCCTCGTATCTCCTCTGCACATGTCCAAACCAACGCAACCTTGCTTCTCTAACCTTGTCTCCAAGACGTCTAACCTGAGCTGTCCCTCTAATATACTCATTCCTAATCCTGTCCATCCTCGTCACACCCAACGAAAATCTCAGCATCTTTAACTCTGACAGCTCCAGCTCCGCCTCCTGCCTTTTCGTCAGTGCCACCGTCTCCAACCCATACAACATAGCTGGTCTCACTACTGTCCTGTAAACCTTCCCTTTTACTCTAGCTGGTACACGTCTGTCACAAATCACTCCAGCCACTCTTCTCCAGCCATTCCAACCAGCCTGCACTCTCTTCTTCACCTCTCTTCCACACTCGCTGTTACACTGAACTGTTGATCCCAAGTATTTAAACTCCTCCACCTTTGTTACCTCCACTCCCTGCATCCTAACCATGCCACTTTCCTCCCTTTCATTCACACTCATGTATTCTGTCTTTGCCCTACTCACTTTCATTCCTCTCCTCTCCAGAGCATATCTCCATCTCTCCAGGTTCTCCTCAAGCTGCTCCCTACTCTCACTACAGATCACAATATCATTCGCAAACATCATCGTCCACGGAGACTCCTGTCTAACCTCGTCCGTCAACCTGTCCATTGCTATTGCAAACAAGAATGGGCTCAGTGCTGATCCTTGATGTAATCCAACATCTACCTTAAATGCATCCGTCATTCCCACTGCAGATCTCACCACTGTTACACTGTCATCATACATACCCTGAACTACTCTCACATACTTCTCTGTAACACCAGACTTCTTCATACAAAACCACAACTCCTCTCTAGGCACCCTGTCATATGCTTTCTCCAAATCCACAAAGACACAATGCAGCTCCTTCTGATCTTCTCTGTACTTCTCCATCAACACCCTCAGAGCAAACATTGCATCTGTGGTGCACTTTCTCGGCATAAAACCATACTGCTGTTCACTGATCCTCACCTCTTTTCTTAACTGAGCTTCCACTACTCTTTCCCATAACTTCATGGTGTGGCTGATCAACTTTATCCCTCTATAGTTACTACAGCTCTGTGCATCACCCTTATTCTTGAAGATCGGTACCAGCACACTTCGTCTCCACTCCTCAGGCAACTTCTCACTTGCCAAGATTGTGTTAAACAATCTGGTCAGAAACTCAACTGCCATCTCCCCTAAACATCTCCATGCTTCCACTGGTATGTCATCCGGTCCAACAGCCTTTCCATTCTTCATCCTCTTCATCGCTGCCCTTACTTCCATCTTGTTTATTTGCTGCACTTCCTGGTTAACTCTTCTCACATCATCCAGTCTTCTCTCTCTCTCATTTTCTTCATTCATCAGCTCCTCAAAGTATACCTTCCATCTGCTCAACACGCTCTGTTCACCTGTGAGTACGTCACCATTTCTATCTTTAATCGCCCTGACCTGTAGCACATCTTTCCCAGATCTGTCTCTCTGTCTAGCCAATCGGTATAGGTCCTTTTCTCACTCTTTACTGTCCAACCTCTCATACAATTCACCAAACACCTTATCTTTGGCCTTTACCACTGCTTTCTTTGCCCTGCGGTTCATCTCCTTGTACACCTGTCTACTTTCTTCATCTCTCTGACTGTCCCATGTCATCTTTGCCTCCCTCTTCTTTTGAATATACTCCTGGACTTCTTGGTTCCACCACCAGGTTTCCTTATCCTCTTTCTTCCTTCCAGATGTCACACCAAGTACATTTCTAGCCATCTGCCTTATCACTTCTGTAGTAGTTTCCCAGCAATCCGGTAGCTCTTCAACACCTCCCAGTGCCCGTGTTAACTCCTGCCTGAATTCCACCTTACAGTCCTCCTCCTTCAGCTTCCACCACTTGATCCTCGACTCTGCCCTCACTTTCCTCCTCTTCTTGACCTCCAAGGTCATCCTACAGACCACCATCCTATGCTGTTTAGCTACACTCTCCCCTGTCACTACTTTGCAGTCTCTGATCTCTTTCAAACTGACCCTCCTGCAAAGAATATAATCCACCTGTGAGCATCTTCCTCCACTCTTATACGTCACCCTGTGCTCCTCCCTCTTCTTAAAATAAATATTAACTACAGCCATTTCCATCCTTTTTGCAAAATCTACAACCATCTGACCTTCAGCATTCCTCTCCTTGACACCATGCCTACCCATCACCTCCTCATCACCTCTGTTCCCTTCACCAAGATGACCATTAAAATCTGCACCAATCATCACTCTCTCTCCCCTGGGTACACTCTCTATCACTTCATCTAACTCACTCCAGAATTTTTCCTTCTCTTTCATCTTACAACCAACTTGTGGAGCATAAGCACTAACAACATTCATTATCACACCTTCAACTTCCAGCTTCAAACTCATCACCCTCCCTGACACCCTCTTCACTTCCAAAACACTCTCCACATACTCTTCCTTCAGGATAACACCTACTCCATTCCTCCTTCTATCCACACCATGGTAGAACAGTTTAAATCCCCCTCCAATACACCTGGCCTTACTACCCTTCCATCTAGTCTCTTGCACACACAAAATGTCAACCTTCCTTCTCTCCATCATATCAGCTAATTCTCTACCTTTATCAGTCATGCTGCCAACATTCAAAGTCCCTACCCTCACTTCCACTCTCCTCTCCTTCTTTCTCTCCTTCTCCCTCTGGACATGCCTTCCTCCTCTTCTTCTTCTTCTTTGGCCAACAGTAGTCCAAGTTCCAGCAGCACCCTGTAGGCTAACAGCACTGATGGCGGTCGTTGTTAACCTGGGCCTTGACCGATCCGGTATGGAATTCTGTATCGTTGTCCGCATATTGACTTGGCAAAGTTTTACACCAGATGCCCTTCCTGACGTAACCCTCCCCATTTACCCAGGCTTGGGACCGGCACGAAGAAATACACTGGCTTGTGCATCCCTAGTGGCTGGGTTGGTTGTGAAATGAGCAAAAGATCATTAAGACAGACGTCACCATTTCTGACGACCCCTATCAGATTATGTGACCCCACCATAACTCCTTAAAGACATGTGACAGAAGGATGAAATGATGTTGGGTGACACTTTATGCATAGATATTTTATCAGATTCAACCAGTTTATGAGTGTGAAAAGAGCAAAAGATCATTAAAACACAGGTCACCATTTCTGTCGACCCCTATCAGATTATGTGATCCCACCATAACTCCTTTAAGAAATGTGATAGAAGGATGAAATTGTGTTGGGTGACATTTTGTACATAGATATTTTATAATTCAACCAGTTTTTGAGTGTGAAACGAGCAAAAGCTAATTAAGACAGACATCACCATTTCTGAATACCCCTATCAGATTACGTGACCCCACCATAACTCCTTTAAGAAATGTGATAGAAGGATGAAATGATATTGGGTGACACTTTGTGCATAGATATTTTATAATCCAACCAGTTTTGAGTGTGAAACGAGCAAAAGATAATTAAGACAGAGGTAACCATTTCTGACAACACATATCAGATTACGTGACCCCACCATAACTCCATAAAAAAATGTGATAGAAGGATGAAATGATGTTGGGTGACAATTTGTGCATAGATATTTTATCAGATTCAACCAGTTTTTGAGTGTGAAATGAGCAAAAGATCATTAAGACACAGGTCACCATTTCTGAAGACCCCTATCAGATTACGTGACCCCAACATAACTCGGTTGTGATAGAAGGATGAAATGATGTGGATAGATATTTTATTACGTGACTTACGTCAGATTACGTGACCCCAACATAACTCCTTAATGAAATGTGACAGAAGGATGAAATGATGCAGACGAAACTAGCAAATCTACCCAAAACGTTTGGTTTTGAAGACAACGGTTTGAGTAAAGGATATTTTCCAAATTTTTTTCACAGAAGTCAGTCATTTTCTGCCGCTTGTCCCAAGCGGGGTCGCGGGGGAGTGCTGGAGTCCATCCCAGCTCACACAGGGCGAAGGACGGGGACACACCCTGGACAGGTCACCAGCCCATTGCAGGGAGGAGCATGACGGGGACGGCACCTTGCTCAAGGGTACCTCAGGACAACCTATTGGGAAGGGGTTCGAACCCCCGATCCTCCGGCCAACGCCCTAACCACTAGGCCACCGCTTGCCCCTTTTTTCACACAAAAGATAATTTAAATTACATGGGTCCTTATTCATCTCCGAAACACCACGGTTACAATAACATGAACTCCAGAGATCAATCGGAATTCATGGAATGGTACGAAGGTGTAAACAAAAAAAAAGTTTTTTGAGAAAGGAAATGTACACTTACTGTCGTCAGGACGTGATGATTTTAAGAAAGGCCTGTCTTAATTTTATAGACAGAGTTATGGCCTTCGGAGGGATAGACCCTTTTCAAAACGTCAACCTTAGTGAGCACCGCGCTGTCTATGTATAGAGTAAATTTCCTGCCACAGAATATGCTGGCTCTGATGGGTCCCAGATATTTTATGAATGTACCCAAAAGCCACAAACAAGATGTTTTTATTCAACATGTTTTAAACCTCAGAGAGCCAAGGATAGGTAGCTTTATCGCGGACGGGTTTATTTCGCATAGCAACACGGTGTTGGAGTATTACGGTTGTCTGTACCATGGTTGTTTAGAGTGTTTTTACGCGAACGCTATTAATCCCTTAACATGGGAGTTTCAAGGCGAAGTGTATCAGCGCAGCATGGACAGATTAGAATATTTAAAAACTATGGGCTACCGGACGCACATGATATGGGAGCATGAGTGGGTCGAGACATGTCAGAAGGAGGAGGAGGTCAAAGCTTTTTTAAAACGGCACGATTTTCCTGAAAAGCTTAACCCCAGGGACGCTCAGTTCGTCAGTAGGACCAACACGGTTCGTTTATTGTACAAAACCGAACCCAGGGAAAAGACACATTACTTGGAATTTTGCAGTCTGTACCCCTACATTGATAAAAATACGTTATACCCCGTAGGTCACCCAGAGATCATCATCAAAGATTTTAAACCCCTCGCGGAATATTTCGGGCTGGCCAAAGTCAAAATCCTTCTGCCCAGAAAACTGTTTCACCCTGTCCTACCTTATCATTCTAAAACTTTGAAAAACAAATAGATTTTCACCTTGTGTCACAGGGCGGACGAGCGTAATCAAAGCACCTATTCGGACGATGAGATGGCCATCACCGATTCATATTGCCTGGAAGAGTTGAAACTCTGTTTGAGCCGTGGGTACGTCATAGATAAAATGTACGAAGTGTGCCCCGTGTTGTGTCTTATGTTGTCTTGTGTCTTGTCTTGTGTCTTGTCTTGTGTGTAGCACCAGGGTCCTGGAGGAACGTTATTTCGTTGCACTGTGTACTGTGTATATGGCTGAAATTACAATAAAATCCTACTTGACTTGATTTCGATCAAACCTCAGACAGATTTACAGATTTACAGAATTTACAGATTATATCAATTTACATTTGAAACACAAAACCGAGGCCAGCGGTTTCCCCCAAGGTGTGATCTCAGAAGCTGACAAAGACCATTAAGTGAAAGACTTCAAAGCGCACGAGGGTGTGGAGTTTTCCGCAGGTGATATACTCTTTAACCCCGCTCAGAGAAGTATCAGTAAGCTGTTTTTGAACGCGCTTTGGGGTAAATTGGGGCAGAAATGCAACAGGCCCGTCACGCAATTGATCCTAGACCCCTCAGAGTTTTTGGAGCTGATGTTTTGTAAGGACAAAAGAGTCTCTTGTTTTCATTTTATCGACGATGATGTGGCTATGGTTCAGTTTTCCTATAAAAACGATTATATGCATAAACCCGTCACCTCCGTCACCCGTCACGTTTTACAGTCACTTAAAATTATACGACTTGTTGGATGCGCTGCAGGATTGAGTGCTTTATTGCGATACCGATAGTATAATTTTTACAGCCAGGCCAGGGAAATCCGTCCCCTCCACCGGGTATTTCCTGGGTCAGTTAACCAACGAACTTGAGGAGGGTGACCATATCACAGATTTTGTGTCGACCGGTCCTAAAAGCTATAGTTTTATAACAAAGAGGGGTCACATTTATCTAAAGATAAAGGGGTTTACCATTAACCCTGAAAATTCCAAAATTATTAGTTTCGATTCCTTTAAAAGGTTAGTGACGGAACACGTGGAAATCTACTCCTCTTGGTGATGCTGACCCCCACCATCTCCAGGAACATAAACAGAATGACGCTGGAAACCCGCACAGTCGCCAAGCGTTTATCGTTCTTGTACAACAAACGCGTGCTGCTTTTGGATTACACCACGCACCCTTACGGCTATTAAAGGCGTTCCTTTTACGTGCATCGTCGCCGGACCCAGCAGGTGTGGAAAAACGCATTTTGTTAAAAAACATGGTATGGTTTTACGAAGTGTGGCAAAAGGCCTACAATGAATTATCGCGGACCGTTGGGAAAATTAGATTTATTCAGGGAGAAAACAACCCAGGGAAAAAAACTCTGGTGGTGTTGGACGACCTTATGGAGCGTTTATGCCAGTCCGTGGAGTTAGAAAGAGCCTTTACTAAATATTCGCACCACAGCAACCTTAGCATGTTGTACCTGGTACAAAACTTGTTCTGTCAGGGTAAAAAGCCATGCACGGTCAGTCTGAACTCCTCTTATTTGGTTCACTTTAAAAACCCGCAAGATAAACTTCAGATTTCAATTCTCGCTGAACAAATGTATCCGGGTCAGTCGAAATATTTACTCAAATCTTTTCAGGGTAGTACTAACCGTCCTTATGGTTATTTATTGCTAGACCTGAGATCGGAAACTCCAGAGAGGTTCAGACTGCTTACGGGTTTGTTCCCCAGGGAAAGAGCCGCTGATATAAATGCCGAAAACTTGAAAAGAAAAAAATTAAGGAGGAGGAGGAGGATGTCCTCGTATGGTACTGCTGGTTATGGTCAGACTGATCAAGGCCAAACCCACCGACAGGAAAAAGTATTTAAAGAACATTTCAAAAGACTGTCTTTTATCAGTCAGCCAGTCATTTTCTGGGCTACTTGGCCTAATTAAGGTTGCAGGGGGGTGCTGGAGTCCATCCCAGCTCACACAGGGTGAAGGACCTTGGCACACCCTGGACAGGTCGCCAGCCTATCACAGGGAGGAGCGAACCGACGGGGACGGCACCTTGCTCAAGAGCACCTCAGGACAACCAACCGGTAAGGGGTTTGAACCCACAATCTTCCGATCTGGGGCCAACTCCCTAAAAACTAGGCCACCGCTGCCCCCGACTGTCTTTTATCTCTGTGTGAAATCCCTCTCAATATTCCCCTCTCAATATTCTCCACAGGAACATACCTCTCACATGCAAACAGTACGACTGTTTAAAGAAGAAAAGGTGTTATTTGAGACCCTTGTTGGACAAGTCTCTCCCTCTCCGTGCTAAAAAACTACTGGTTCAAAAAGGCGAAGGATTCATTCTTCCTCTGATCAGCACGGCTCTACCATTTTTTATTTCTTTGTTTACAAAAAAATGAATCACACGCGGAAAATGTACATCGTACCTGCAGATCAGATGGAAAAAATGCTATTTCCCAGCTCTTACAAGCCAGACATTCGCGAATGGTGGAAACGCGAGATGAAAGATGTCTTGGCGAGAACGGATCTACCGCTTCAGAGAAGCATCTTCGTAGCACTCTTGATGTTTCCAGGCACTGTAACAATTTAGAAGAGTTTTTGCCCAGATGCTTTCGACAGTTTTTATAAACTCAGCAGAGTTTTACACATGACATCCACTGCTTTTTTCTTAGGCGTTTCGGAAGGTATTTTGTTTTTGCTGGGTCTGTACATAAATCTTTTCAAACTCAAGCAAGGGGTGTTGAAATTTCCAGTCGAGCGTTCAAACAATTCAAACACATATTTCATGACTTTCCAGACCACCCTCTCCTTGTTTTTCAAATCGAAAAACTTACCCAGCTCTTCGGCACTCGGAAATTTTACTTTTCCACTCTCCAAGGACTTTGATCAGCGCTTTCAGGACGTTACCATAACAGTTGTGCTTCCCCTCCTCCTCCTGTGTTAAGTTATCTGTGCATTCCTGTTTCGACCAAGAGATATAGGTCTGATGCAGCCCGTTCGCCCAAAGATATTCTGTTGCGTTTATGATGTTGATGATTCTTGTGTCTTCATCATCATCATCCTCATCCTCATCAGCATCATCATCAGCATCAGCATCAACCTTGGCATCATCCTCATTACTCTCGATCATTTCTTCATCCTTGGAACACTTATCGCACCTCTCCTCCTTCGATGCTTCTGACACCGGTGACGGGGGTCATTGGACGTTTTTTCCAATCTCAATGAAAAATTATGAAATGGACCTTATCACCTATTTCACATCTTCACCCATCAGATTTGATCTGGATCCTTCTTCATCCTTCAGTCCGCGTGGTACATCTGAACAGAGCTGTACCTGCACTACCTGCATGTATGTATTACATCTCAGCTGAAGACTTACTTCTTTAGTTTAGCTTACCCGCACCAATCACCATAGTGCACCATTACTAATGTCGCTGGTGCTGCTGTACATGCCATCGCACTGTTGTTTCATTTCTGTGTCTGTCACTACTGGATCCTGCTCACTACTGACCCCCTCATTCCATTTCTCTCCCCACATGTCCGGGGGGGCCCGCTGTGGTCATCGCCTGAGTCCAATGCCGAGCTACCATCTGGTCTGTGTGATGCATCTGATGCGCCAAGGGACCCTGGCGGCTCATCGGTACCTGGAAGAAACTTGGGACTCCTCACTGATCCTGGAGTTTAAAACCAAACTAACTTTGTACTGTTAGTATACCCAAGGGGGTTGGGTAGCCGGTTGACTTTGGACCCTCAGAGGTTTTTTTTCTCCACATAGTGGAGTTTTTTAGGTTCCTCTCCTTCGTAGTCGTCTGGCTTTAACATCTATTACTACCACCAATGTAAAGTGCCTTGGGGCAACTTTGTTGTAAAAGGCGCTATACAAGAATAAATTGAATTTGAATTTGAATACATTTAAAAGCTCACCCGTACACATGTGTTTTATTACGTTGTAAGCATGCATGAATTCGTGTTCAGTTAACATGATCTCCACAGACTCAACCGACATGTCCACCGTGGGTGCTAAATAGAATATATTGAAATTCTTCATCATTTACATTTACATTTAGGGCATTTCGCAGACTCTCTTATCCAGAGCGGCTTACAAAAGTGCTTTGTTTCCACATTAGATCATCATAACCAGCTCAGATCAGCAACTGCTGATTAGCTATTACAACCAAGTTACTTGTTTATTACAACAAGTAATAAACTAAGTGCCCTTGTGACAAGTATATACCCTACACACTTTTTTTTTTTTTTTTTTTTTTACAGCAAAGAGAGAGTAGAGGTTTAAGGAAAAGTAGGAGCAAAGGTAGGAGAGTGGATGGTTTGGGAGGGTTATTCCCTGAGAAATTCCATAAACAGGTAGGTCTTTAATCGACGTTTGAAGACAGCAAAGGACTCAGCTGTTCTGATCATCGGGGGAGTTCGTTCCACCACTGAGGGGCCAGAACTGAGAAGAGTCTTGATGCATGTCTTCCTATTTTTTCAACGGTGGGGGTTCAAGACGAGCAGTGCTTGATAGTCTGGGAGGACAGGAAGAGACACAGTGTTTGATTAGGCCAGTCAGGTAACTTGGTGCAAGGCTGTTAGTAGCCTTGTAAGCAAGAGTTAAAGTTTTAAACCTGATACGAGCAGCCACTGGAAGCCAGTGTAAAACCTGCAGCAAAGGAGTAGAAGAAGAGAACTTGGGATGGTTGAAGACGAGTCTTGCAGCAGCGTTTTGAATCAGTTGTAGAGGCCTCGTGGCCTTCAGTGGAAGATCTGCCAGAAGAGAGTTGCAGTAGTCCAGTTTTGAGAAGACCAGGGACTGGAGCAGTAGCTGGGTTGCCTGGGTGGTGAGGAAAGGACGGATTTTTCTAATGTTGAAGAGAAGGTGTCAGCAGGACCTAGAAAGATTTAGAACATGAGAGGAAAAGGAGAGCTCATTGTCGAAAGTGACACCAAGATTCCAAGCAGTTCTAGATGGGACGAGAAGTGAACCGCCAAAGGAGATGTGAAGGTCCTGTCACGGTGTTTGATGGCCTTCCAGGTAGAGAAGCTCAGTCTTGTTAGGGTTGAGCTTGAGGTGGTGAGCTGTCATCCATGCAGAGATGTCAGAAAGGCAGTTAGAGATTCGGGAAGAGACCATAGGTGGGAAAAGAGAGGGTAAGTTGGGTGTCATCTGCATAAGGATGATAGGAGAAGCCATGAGAGAGTATTACCTTCCCCAGAATGCCAGTATATGGAGAAAACAGAAGGGGACCGAGAACAGATCCTTGGGGAACGCCAGTTGTCAAATTTCGTGGAGTGGACCGATGGCCCTGCCATGACACTTGGTATTGTCGATCCTGTAGGTATGAGTAGAACCACTGCCAGGCTTTACCAGCAATCCCCAGATTGGAGAGAGTGGTCAGGAGGATCCAGTGGGTCACAGTGTCAAAGGACACGGTGTCGTTGTGGTTCACGTGTGCTGTGCTGTGACCTTGCAATGACAAGGGTTGTCACTTTCACTTTTTTCACTTTCTGCAATGTGAGTCAGGGAAATGTGGTCACTGTGGTCTTGTGGTCTTGTGGTCTTCCCAACTTTTATTTAGAAAACATAATAAACCATCGTCTTTACTCTTTTATCATTTAAATCTCATTTCCTCAGTTCACCTCCACTCTCCGCCTTTTAGTTTTAGTTTCACACTTCAGTGGTGCAAATATGTCCCTTTATTCCAGTAAAAGTCGGTGCAGTTTATGTTTAAAAGCTCATTTCCAACCATTTCCATGGTTTCATTCTTTCTCCTGAGATCCACGTCTGGTGTTTTTATGGGTTTCTGTATCGAGAACAGTCCTGGTTGAGTGATTTTGTATCATATATATATATATATATATATATATATATATATATATCGGTACTCTATTAGAATTACTGAGGGATGTAAATGACTGTTTTACCTGTTTAGATTGGGTTCCTTTTTCATCTTAACATCCTGAAATTAGATGTGTGAACCGGAGAGTGAAAGTCATTTGAATAAAGTGGACAAACCATCTCAAAAGTAAGATCAATTTACATATAATTCACTTATTTAGCAGCAAAGCAAAGACATTTGACAGAGACAGTAAGAAAGACATTTTCACGAAGCAGTTTTACAGAAATCTGGGTTTGAGCCCCCAGTGAGCAAGCCAGAGGCGACAGTGGCAAGAAAAACTCCCTCTGACAGAGAGAGAAAGAACCAGAGGAACCAAGACTGGGAAACCCATCCTCCCGGTCGACACTGGAGAGCAAAGCTAGAACACAAGAAGTCCTCAGTGTCTTCAGTTCCCTTAGTGAGAGACAGAGGGACGTTCAGTACTGAGGGTGACTGAGGGTCACTTTTACTTTAAAGAGAGATAAAGGAGAGTCGAGCAGGTGAGAGCAGGTGACAACACGGCGTGAACCTCTGCTGGGGGTTGAAAGGTCACTAACCTCCAGTTGAATATCCAGCAGCTTCACACTTAATAATGGGCAGGAACGGCTATGGAGACTGCTTAGCCATTGCAGGAAGTTCACCAGCAGCTCGTGGAAATAAATGAAGAGGATATGGTGGGAGGATTGGTCTGGAGGGAAGACAGAAGGACAATCCAGTCAAGCACCAACTCCATCCAGCACCATTGTAAAAATTAGGGTAGAACCGTTCTAGAGAAAGTCTGAACCAGAGGTGTCTTGTTATTGGACTTTGTGCTCGCCACGGATTGTCCATAATCGATCACTACAGCCAGGCATAAGGATGTCCATGCACCTGGCACCAGGACACCCTTTGAAAATGCAGTTCGATGATTGATTTTGTGGTCGTGTTGTCGACTTGGCGGCCCATGTCTTGACACCGCGAAGAGAGGGGTGGAGCCGTCAACTGACCATCACCTGGTGGTGAGTTGGCTTCGTTGGTGGGGAGGATGCCGGTCAGGCCTGGTAGGCCCAAACGCATCGTGAGGGTCTGCTGGGAACGTCTGGCAGAGTCCCCTGTCAGGACAAGCTTCAACTCCCACCTCCGTCAAAGCTTTAACCACGTCCCGAGGGAGGTGGGGGACATTGAGTCTGAATGGACTATGTTCCGCGCCTCCATTGTCAAGGCGGCTGACCGGAGCTGTGGCTGGGAGGTGGTCGGTGCCTGTCGCGGTGGCAACCCTAGAACCCGTTGGTGGACACCAGTGGTGAGGGATGCCATCAAGCTGAAGAAGGAGTCCTACCGGGCCTTTTTGGCCAGTGGGGCTCCGGAGGCAGCTGATAGGTACCGACAGGACAAGCGGAATGCAGCTCTGGTGGTTGCTGAGGCAAAAACTTGGGCATGGGAGGAGTTTGGAGAGGCTTCGAGGAAATTCTGGTCCACCATCCGGCATCTCAGGAGGGGAAAGCAGTGCACAGTGCACAGTGCACAGTCAACACAGTGTATAGTGGGGATGGTGCGCTGCTGACCTCGACTCGGGACGTTGTGGGTTGGTGGGGGGAGTACATTTACATTTACATTTACATTTACGGCATTTAGCAGATGCTCTTATCCAGAGCGACTTACAGCGACTTCCTAATTACAGGGACAGTCCCCCTGGAGCAACTCAGGGTTAAGGGTCACCACTTGCTCAGTGGTGGTAGTGCTAGAGGTGGGATTCGAACCGGGGACCTCTGGATCCATAGGTCCGTAGGCAAGTACCCTACCACTAGACCACCACCACCCTTACCCTCACCACCCGAAGACCTCCTTAATTCCACCAACATGCCTTCCGAGGAGGAAGCAGAGCCTGGGGACATAGAGGTGGACTCTTCCATCTCTGGGGCCGAGGTTGCCAAGGTGGTCAAAAAGCTCCTTGGTGGCAGGGCTCCGGGAGTGGATGAGATCCGCCCAGAGTTCCTCAAGGCTCTGGATGTTGTAGGACTGTCACGGCTGACACGCCTCTGCAACATCGCATGGACATCGGGGACGGTGCCTCTGGATTGGCAAACCGGGGTGGTGGTCCCCCTCTTTAAGAAAGGGGACCGGAGGGTGTGTTCCAACTATCGAGGGATCACACTTCTCAGCCTCCCAGGGAAAGTCTATTCAGGGGTCCTGGAAAGGAGGGTCCGTCGGATAGTCGAACCTCGGATCCAGGAGGAGCAATGTGGTTTTCGTCCAGGTTGCGGAACAGTGGACCAGCTCTACACCCTTAGCAGGGTCCTGGAGGGTGCATGGGAATTTGCCCAACCAGTTTACATGTGCTTTGTGGACTTGGAGAAGGCATTTGACCGTGTCCCTCGGGGGCTCCTGTGGGGGGTACTCCGGGAGTATGGGGTATCGGATTCCCTGCTAAGGGCTGTCCGGTCCCTGTACAACCGGTGTCAGAGCTTGGTCCGCATTGCTGGCAGTAAGTCGGACCTGTTCTTGGTGAGGGTTGGACTCCGCCAGGGCTGCCCTTTGTCACTGATCCTGTTCATAATTTTTATGGACAGGATTTCTAGGCGCAGCCAGGGCGTTGAGGGGGTCCTGTTTGGTGGGCTCAGGATTGGGTCACTGCTTTTGCAGATGACGTTGTCCTGTTGGCCTCATCATGCCGTCACCTTCAGCTCTCTCTGGATCGGTTCGCAGCCGAGTGCGAAGCGGCTGGGATGAGAATCAGCACCTCCAAATCTGAGGCCATGGTCCTCAGTCGGAAAAGGGTGGAATGCCCTCTCAGGATTACTCCCGTAAGACCTTGCCCCAAGTGGAGGAATTTAAGTATCTTGGGATCTTGTTCACGAGTGAGGATAAAATGGAGTGGGAGATCGACAGGTGGATCGGGGCAGCTTCTGCAGTAATGCGGGCTCTGCATCGGTCCGTCATGGTGAAGAAGGAGCTGAGCCAGAAGGCAAAGCTCTCAATTTACCATTCGATCTACGTTCCCACCCTCACCTATGGTCACGAGCTGTGGGTAGTGACCGAAAGAACGAGATCGCGAATACAAGCGGCCGAAATGAGTTTCCTCCGCAGGGTCCCTTAGAGATAGGGTGAGAAGCTCAGTCATCCGGGAGGGGCTCAAAGTAGAGCCGCTGCTCCTCCGCATCGAGAGGAGTCAGATGAGGTGGCTCGGGCATCTGATTAGGATGCCCCCTGGACGCCTCCCTGTGAGGTGTTCCGGGCACGTCCCACCGGAAAGAGACCCCGGGGAAGACCCAGGTCACGCTGGAGAGACTATGTCTCTCAGCTGGCCTGGGAACGCCTTGGGATCCGCCCGGAGGAGCTGGAAGAAGTGGCCGGAGAGAGGGAAGTCTGGGCATCCCTGCTGGAACTGCTGCCCCCGCGACCCGACCTCGGATAAGCTGAAGAAAATGAATGAATGAATGAATGAATGAAAAAAAAAAGTCTGATATTTTCAGTTTTAATGGCATTTTCTGTTCTGTTTTTTCGCAATATGTGCTTTAAAACTCTGTTACGGTTTCCATTTCCATTATTTGTTCTCGATAGTTTTTCTTCACACAGCACTGCGACCGGCTGGGATCAGTCCTGCTCTTCCTGCTCAGTTTTGCTCTTGACCTGTGGTTTCTGCACTGGGAGAAAGCTCAGAGTGGTGAAGAACTACTGACCTGCATCTTTAGTGGTCATCTTTACTGACCTCTGTGAAATCCATATGAGGCAGCACTGACCAGTAACAGCCTGCAGAGACACATACTGCTGGAGGAACCTGGAGACCAACTGCAAGCTGCACCACAGGACTCTGGAGGTTTTCTGCAGAACCAACCAGACCTTCATACATGCTGCCATGAAGCTCCAACAGATCTGAACATGCATAGCGTCTCACTGAAAGCTCCCTTCTGGTTACAAAGCAGACTGTTTTAGCATTACCCAGAATGTCCTGCAAACACAACTAGCTAATCTGGACTCAACAGATGTGTTATTTGGCAAATTAACATATCTCAATAAGTATGTTAATGACTAATTAATTAGGATGGCCTAAAGACTGATTAACAGACTGGAGGCTTGTTCATGCTCCTGTAAAAGTTAGCAGGTTCTCTGTTAAAGTCAGTATTAGCTAGTTCTCTTACTTCGGGTCTCTATGGAAACGGCAGCTTGTTGCCAATTACTTTGTCAGTAGTTACTGTAATTTACTGCTGTTTGTTTTTGCCACACATTGATCAGCTTTACAGGAAGATACTTGAGTGTTAACATGTAATATGGAGCACAGCTCGTGGTTTTTTCTACATTGATAAAGTAATTCACTGAACAGCTCTGTACCAAACAACAGCCAATCAGAATGCAGAATGCATTTAATACAACATGAAAACACAGTTTCCCACAAAGTCCTGCTTTCCACACGTTTATTGTACTGTGTGTTTATCTATCTGTCCAACTATCTGTCCAACTGTCTAGCTGTCTGTCAGTCTGTCTATCTATCCTTCTGATGTCGATCTATCTGTCCATCTATACACCTGTCTGTCAATCTATCTATCTAACTATCTATCTATCTATCCGTCCACCAATGTATCTGTCTATGTATTTACCTATGAAGCTGTGTGTCTGACTGAGTGGCTGTCTGTCTGTCTCTCTCTCTTTTTTTTCTCTTTTTTTCTTTGTTTTTTCTTTCTCTCTTTCTGTCTCTTTGTCTCTTTTCTGTTTTTTTTTCCCTCTCTTGTTTGTCTCTAAATATTCTATTCTATCTATCTACAGTACTGTGCAAAAGTTTTAGGCAGGTGTGAAAAAATGCTGTAAACAAAGAATGCTTTCAAAAATGGAAGTGTTAATCATTTATTATCATCAATCAGCAAAATGCAGTGAATGAACCAGAGAAATCTAAATCGAATCAATATTTGGTGTGACTACCCTTTGCCTTCAAAACAGCATCAATTCTTCTAGGTACACCTCCACACAGTTTTTGAAGGAACTCGGCTGGTAGGTTGTTCCAAACATGACTGTGTTTCAACCTACATGTGTAGGTTTATATTTCTGAAAGCATTCTTTGTTTACAGCATTTTTTCACACCTGCCTAAAACTTTTGCACAGTACTGTATCTATCTATCTGTCCATCTACCCGTCCATCCATCCACCAATGTATCTGTCTATTTACCTCTGAATAACCCGTCTTACTGAGTTACTGTCTGTCTTTATATCTGTGTGTCCTGTCTGTCTGTCTGTCTGTTACGCTGCCCTGGCAGATAAAAATATTTCCTTCTACCTTCTAGAACCAGTCCTTCTTTTTCAGCTTTATAACATTATAACTCAGTCACCCATATATTCTCCCATAAACAATCTTAATCTACTCAGCTTTATAACCCTGCACAATACCCAGTTAGCCATATAACACTTTAAAACCAGTCCTTGCTTTCCCAGCTTTACAACCCAGTAACTCCTATCTCCACCCAGTGTAAACATGAGATTAAGATCTTAGATCAAGTTACAATCCAGATAATAGAACTGAGTCTATTTGCTCAGGTTCACTGCATAGCCTGTCCTAAATTCAGCTGTGTAGCACTGCAAGGCCAACACTAATTTATTCAGGTTTTTAACAGTTCCATCCTGTCTTACTTAGCTTTATTACACTTTACAACTGGTGCAAACATATTTATAACAGTGTCCAGTCAACCCACTCAGCTTTATTACACTGCATAACCAGTCCTACATTACTGAGCTTTGAATAAGAGCAGATAAAAATGCAGATAAAAGCAAGGCCAGCTTGACAAATACTCTCAAACACACTGTCACGACGGTGTCATTTTGTCATAACGGAGATAAATGCGCAAATGCGTAGCTTCCTTCAGGATATGTTTAATCTGACACCAAACATGTAGTGATTGCAAATACAGATATACAGAAACAACGGTGAACAGACAATGCTGGGTCGGGCTGGCAGGCTTTTCATACATGGCTATCCAGGTGCAGGTGATCAAGGGGGATCCTTGGACCCTCAGAGGTTTTTTTTCTCCACACAGTGGAGTTTTTGGTTCCTCTCCTTCGTAGTCGTCCGGCTTTAACATCTATTACTGTAACCTGTTCCACCATCTACCACCAATGTAAAGTGCCTTGGGGCAACTGTGTTGTAAAAGGTGCTATACAAGAATAAATTGAATTGAATTGAATTGAATGAGTGAGGTGAGATGAGTGAGTGCAGAGAGTTTCTTGGTGTTCACATAACCAACAACCTCACGTGGACCCTCAACACCAACTCCATCACTAAGAAAGCCCAGCAGCATCTCTGCTTCCTACGTAGACTGAGGAAAGCCCATCTCCCACCTTCCATTCTTACCATTTTCTACAGAGAAACCATCGAGAGCATCCTGAGCAGCTGCATTACTGCCTGGTATGGGAACTGCAATGTCTTAGACCACAAGTCCCTACAATGGGTAGTGAGAACAGCTGAGAAGATCATCAGGGTCTCTCTGCCCTCTGTACAGGACATTTTCACCACAAGCTGCATCCACAAAGCAACCAGCATTGTGGATGATCCCTCTCAACCCGTCCCACACTCTCTTCTCCCTCCTGCCATCCGGGAAAAGGTTCCGCAGCATACGGGCCTCCACTTCCAGGATGGGGAGTAGCTTTTTCCCCCTGGCCATCAGACTTCTAAACCGTTAATGTCTCCACACCTATTATTCATTCATAGCTAGCTATTATCTATTTATTTTACTTCTTGCACTCTGCACTTTACTAATGCTGCTTTATTACACCGTTACACTGCTCAACAACCTGTTGTTCTGGATGAAAGTACTGTCTGTTGTCTGTTGTCTTGCACTTGCTGCCTCGTCTTGTGTATTATGTTGTTTCTTCTGTTATGTTTTATGTTGTCTTGTGTACTACGTCTTGTCTTTTGTTGTCTTGTGTGTAGCACCAGGGTCATGGAGGAACATTATTTGGTTTCACTATGTACTGTGTATGTGGCTGAAATAACAGTAAAATCCTACTTGACTTGACTTGATCTCCCCTAAACACCTCCATGCTTCCACTGGTATGTCATCCAGTCCAACAGCCTTTCCATTCTTCATTCTATCCATCGCTGCCCTTACTTCCATCTTGCTTATTTGCTGCACTTCCTGTTTCACTGTCTTCACATCATCCAATCCTCTCTATCTCTCATTTTCTTCATTCATCAGCTGCTCAAAGTACACTTTCCATCTGCTCAACACGCTCTGTTCACTTGTGAGTACATTTCCATTTCTATCTTTAATCGCCCTACCTGATGCACATCTTTCCCAGCTCCATCTTTCTGTGTAGCCAATCGGTATAGGTCCACTTGTTGTGCTGGGTCAGCTCAGACGTAGGAGTGAGATGATGCAAAAAACTGAAACTGATAGAGAGTCAAAGGCCACTCAGTCCAGATTAACTGCTATGGTTGAAGAAATTCTGAGAAAGAACACTGAGGTTCTGAGAAAGGACACTGAGGTCCGACAAAAGGACGCTGAGGTCCAACTACAGAACACTGAGGCTCTGAAAAAGGATGCAGAGATAAACAAATTAGTGGAGGAGTTGGAAAGAGTAAAAGCAGAAAGAGAGCGTTGCTATCGGGTGCAAATGGAGCAAATGCTGAGCAGCCTGCTGTGCAGGAACGACCCCAGGGGGGCGGAGCATCTTTCTTCCCGCCTTTCAATTACAGGTGTGTCCCAAAGTCCTGGTGCCCTCCTTCTAGCCCTCCCTATGAGTTAATGTCTGTGATGCCTGCTTACCCCCTCCTCATCCCTCTGGGAAAAGCTCCGCCTCTATCAGCAAACAAACTGAATTCTGATCTCAAAGCATTGGAGAGGGAACAGCGGGGTTTGTTGGAAGAAGGGAAATTCACAGGGAGAGATGAGAGTGAGAAAAGGGGCTCCTCAACTAGCGCATCATCCAACAATGCTCCACTGAAACACACTTTGTGTGAAAAACCTTCTGCAAAGAAAAAACATGGAAGAAATCGCAGAGTGAATGAAAGCAAGAGTGAAAGCGAGAGTGACACTGATCATGTCCCTGCCCGCCTTGCTCCCATTAGGGAAAGAAGAGGTAAGGTTAAGGAAGAGGATGGTGATATAACCTACAAAACTTTGGTGTCCCATGTTCCAGTGGAACCTGAAAAAATTGACAAATGGTCTAAAGAAACTCCTCATCCCAAAGGTGGATCAAGAAAGACCTGGAGAGAATTGTGCCGTTTAAGAGATATTTATCAGCTTCATCCAGAAGATGCACTTCAGATTCTATCTGCAGTGGTTTCTCGCTCACGGGTGGGGAGACTGACAGAAAGACTCCATCTGGCTTTGGGTGATGATAAACAAAATCTGAAAGAGGGATGGGAGGCCATAAAAGAATGGCTTGATGAGTTAAATCCAGAATGAACAAATTGGTCTCAAATTACTGCTTGCCGACAGAAGCCAAAAGAAAGCGTTTTCAAATATCCTGAGCGTTTCAAAGAAGCTTGGCTTGATTATTCTGGGTTTCCTAACATCACCAAAGACAATTATGACCATTCAAATTGTACCCCTTTAAAGACAACCTTTGTTGACGGACGAGACTTAGAATTGTCTAGGCTCTTGAAAGTCACGTACCCGGGTTGTGAGAAGGACGCAGGAAAAAGTATCTCACAAATTGTTGAGACAGCTGGAAGCATGGAAGCCGACCTCGCTGTGAAAGTCCGAATGGCTCAATTGGACGGAAATGAAACCAGAAAATCCAACAAAGCTAATAAAAAGACAACATCCTGCTACATATGTAGAAAAACTGGTCAGTGGGCAAAACAGTGTTGGTTTCGTAAGGATCTGAATCAAATGAATGGCAAACCACAAGGTGATCATGGAAATGACAACGGATCAAAAAGCAATGACGACACTGGAGAGGGTAATCTAGTTGAGAGATTCCGCAAACTGACCCCGAGTCAACAACGGCAGCTCCTGAGTGCAGCAGAGACAAAAAACTAAGCGAGCCTGCTCTCCAGTCAATTCTGGCACTGGTAGAGCATCAGGCAGATGGATTGTATGCCAGCATAACAATGACACAGAAATTGATGACCATGATTGTGTTGAAATAATCACTACAATGGAGGAAGTGTCAAGCACTCAAGAAGTGCCTTTGCAGAATCCCGATCTGGTGCTGTACACCAACGGTTCCTCAATGGTCAAAAATGGATTCAGAAGTGCCGGATGGGCAGTGACAACAGAAACTGATGTTTTGACCAGTGGAAGTACGTCAAAAGGAACATCCGCTCAACAGGCAGAATTAAAAGCTCTCATTGAAGCCTGCAAACTGGCTGAAAATCACACAGCAAAAACCTTGGTGAAGGATTGCATACCAAGATGGGGCCCACTCTGCCACACTGACTCGGATCAAGGAACACATTTCACTGGTGCAGTTTGTCAAGAAATTTGTCGAATGATGGGCATCGGATATGCCATTGCCCTCATCATCCTCAGTCTTCAGGACTGAAGACTTTGTTCCAGACATAGAGGAATGCTCTAAGGTGAAGTGCTAGTAACCTCTCCCTTAGTAGCCTCCACTGCTGGGCAACGAAGTGGATAGACTTCAACCAGCCAGAAGACAGTGAACTCATTCACACACACAATTACTTGACGAAAAAAAAAGAGAGTAAAAACACATAAATACATAGCTCTGTATGTGTATGAAGAAAACCATGATGTTTAACCTTTTCTTGTGTTTGTATTTACAGGTTGCCCTCGTGGTCAGTCACAATGACAGTTTAAGGGGAAACACCTTTATAGCCGCAGCGCATGGGTCGCCATCACTGATCACGACTGCACATGGCCCTTTCTGAAACGTGAGGATTTCTGTAATGAGAGTCATAACTGCTAATCACCACGTAAGACCAATAGCTATACCAGATACACCCATAAAGTTAGCATACACACCCAAAGGGAATCTATGTTGGAGTCAAAATGGTTCTGGGCCTTTTTTAGGTACTAGTGTATGTCATTTGACCATCACACCTGATGTACCGTCTGTCAGTACGTCTGAATGATCATTCTCTACAGTTTACCTTGGTTTTCAAAACTGCATATTTTTCAGATGATGCTCCCACTGTGAACGGGACCGTGTACTTTAGTGGTAACACAGTTTACAGTTATCTGTCTGAACGATGGTCAGGTACATGTTATGCAGCTTACGTCATACCAGCCTTGAGGCACACTACTGATCCTAGACTTAATCATTTACACAAATGGGATTTATTTCATTCTCATGAGCTTGTAGCACAACCCGCTAAAAGATTCTTTTCAGCTTTTTCCTAATTATGGAATGACGGTAGCTTTAGATGAAATTAGAGAAGTAGTGAGAGTAATGGAAGATGTTAATAATGATACAATGCGTGCTTTAGATCAAATTAATCATGAACTAATCAACATGAGACACATGACTCTCCAAAACAGGTTGGCTCTTGACCTCTTGCCTGCTGAAAAAGGTGGAACTTGTGCTGTTATTGGGGACGAGTGTTGCTCATTCATTCCAGATGTATCTCATAATGTCTCAATTCTAATTACAGAGATTAGAAACCAGGTCACCGCCTCCACATCTTCAGTGGACCTCTTCGGATGGTTCACCAGCACATTTGGTGTTCTGGCCAATCATATTCTTCAAGCTTTTGTTGTACTCATATGCTCGATTACTCTGATTCTCCTGATAATCAAGATTGTTTTCTGTTTTGTTTCCAGGGCATGTAAGACTGTACATGTCAATATAGTCACTCTGTCTCCAGATGTAGAAATATTTAATCATTACCTGTAATGATACATGATGATGATGGTATACAGTTCAATCATTAATCACAGTTTGATTTGGAATATTTAACATGATGATCAGGGTCTTTGTTTTAATTCAAATTGATTTAATGTTGATTCAATGTGTTTACATAGAATCACAGGGGGGAGTGATGGATTGTAGGTTGATTTTAGTCATTTATTTCTGTTATTCTCTCCATGGCCCTTTCACCCCCGTTACCCTAAATCCCTTCCCTAGGTAGTATTCACGTCCCTGTCACCTTTAACCTATATATTATTAACTGCATCTCTATTTTTCTATATTCTCTTCTGAGTAACGCTTTCTTTGCTTTTCTTTGTCAAAAACACCCAAACAAGGTCATAGTCCTAGATTAGGTGTCTCCACCGGAGGCCTTGGAGCTCCCGGGGAACAGATAAAAAGGCACACTCTGAACTGTGCTAGTGAGAAAGAAAGGATTCCACACAGAGAGGAACACTGACCGGTCTTTTGAACATCTTGTAAGAACTTCGTTACTTTTCTCTTAATAAACTTTGCTATAGCTTAAAACTCTCTTCGCCTCATCACTGACTCCTCGAACTTCGGTTCTCAATCAGAGAATCCAACAAATACTTAATAATCATATTTATTTATGTAGGAGGTTGTTGTGGTCGAGTTCAGTTCCATCCAGATGTGCTATGGACCCCTGCTCCCATTTAAGGTAAGATTCAGTTTTCTGAAATCATAAACCCTGTCAATTTTTAGACAATTTACCAGGCTTTACAATTTGTATAGCTTTTGTAATCATTTGAATATTCCAATGTTTCCTAAAATTTTTCTTAATTTGCTTTGGTCCAACAGGAGTTCTCCGGGTCCTTCCAATGGGCCAGCAGTATACACGTGTACACCATCAAGCAGTACTTTACTGGAGGCCATAAGGTTTGTAACAGCAGATATTTCAGCATAATTCGCTGTTAGATTTTCTTTTCCCAGCTGGTGGAGGCTACAGCATAAATCTGTGTATAATGGCCTGGAGAGTATTGGTGGGTGCTCTCCAATGCTTGTTATCTGTTCGCAGAGGTAAGTTTATTGAATATCATAATTTGTGCTGATTTTCTCATTTGAAACCTTTTTTTGGGAAGGCCAGAGTTACAAGGTTAGCTTTTAAAATTTGCTGTTGGTGAGTATAGTACATTTGCACTGCGTGACAAGCTGTTTTCCAGGTTGTGTTTATGTTTTGCTAGAATTTAAGCAGGTAACTCTTTTCCAAACATTGTCTGAAAGTATGAATTAATTTCATTAAAGGAGTTGCAGCTTCCTCCCCAGCTCTTTGGTGCTGTCATATTGTGTTGTGGCTTTCATCAAGGTAAAGTGAACAGCACTTTAAACAGTGCAGCACTTACTCTTCCTGCAGCTACCAGAGCATTAAGACCACACCCTGGATTCAGTAAACAACATATCCTTTTATTTCTTTAATCTGCAGATTTTCAGATGGAGTTTACAGGAGTATTTTAAAATATCATAACTGCAGCATTAACCACACTCAGTAATGAACATGCAGAACCCAGCCACTAGGGATGTACAAGCCAGTGTATTTCTTCGTGCCGGTCCCAAGCCCGGGTAAATGGGGAGGGTTACGTCAGGAAGGACAACCAGTGTAAAACTTTGCCAAGTAAATATGCGGACAACGATACAGAATCCCCTACCGGATCGGTCGAGGCCCGGGTTAACAATGACCGCCACCAGTACTGTTAGCCTACAGGGTGCTGGTGGAAATTGGACTACTGTTGGCCAAAGAAGAAGAAGAAGAGTAACGGCGAGTGTGGAAGAGAGGTGCAGAAGAGAGTGCAGGCAGGTTGGAATGGGTGGAGAAGAGTGGCTGGAGTAAAAGGGAAGGTTTACAGGACAGTAGTGAGACCAGCTATGTTGTATAGGTTGGAGATGGTGGCACTGACGAAAAGGCAGGAAGTGGAGCTGGAGGTGTCAGAGTTAAAGATGCTGAGATTTTCGTTGGGTGTGACGAGGATGGACAGGATTAGAAATGAGTATTTTAGAGGGACAGCTCAGGTTAGACGTCTTGGAGACAAGGTTAGAGAAGCAAGGTTGTGTTGGTTTGGACATGTCCAGAGAAGAGATGAGGAATATATTGGAAGGAGGATGTTGAAGATGGAGCGCCCAGGAAAGAGGAGAAGAGGAAGACCAAAGAGGAGGCTTAAGGACATGGTGAGAGAGGACATGCAGGTGGTCGGTTTGAAGCAGGAAGATGCAGAGGACCGGAAGAAATGGAGACAGTTGATCTGCTGTGGCGACCCCTAAACGGGAGCTGCCGAAAGAAAAAGAAGAAGTAATGAACATGCATGTTTATTTATTACGGTTGTTTTTACATTTTTACATTAATGTTTGCAGTTGTCAGACTCTTCCTGCCATTCAGTAACCTGCCATTCTCTCTCTCTCTCTTTCTGCTATTTTCTTCTTAAAGGCACTAATTTAGTTAAGTTTATGTAGCATATTTAAAGAGCAGAGATTCAGAATCATGACATAAATCAAAAGTGGACTTTATATTGAATTGAATAAATGATTAAAAGTGTTTACTGGGACGGCAAGCATTTATATATATTTTAAAATAATGATAAATATATCAAAATTAAAAATATATACATTAAATAGTGAATGTATTTCAAAATCGTGTTTAAGCTTTCCTCAGGGAGTCCCAGTAAAGTTAGTAGTTCTGGTTCAGTTCCTGGTTCAGCTACTGCAATTGACTTCTTGTTGACCTCCCTCTGAAGGCCATCAGGATACTACAGCTGATTCAGATGTTACAGAAGGTTTGTGAAATCATCCACTGTAGAGCCTTTATGGTAGAAGTTAGTTTATGGTACAACTAAGACATTTTAAAAGCTGTATACCTCCAATGGACAGAGCTAATAGGGATGTTGGGACACTCAAACGGTGCTTGAGGGTGCTTGAGTGTTAAATGCAGAGGTCCAATTTCGTTGTGATTCACTGTCTGCTGTGCTGTGACCTCGCAATGACAAGGGTTGTCACTTTCACTTTCACTTTAATCTCCTACACAGCTTTAAGAACACAGAGTGAAGCAAAATCCAACAAGTTATCAACACTGCCCTTCACTCGTGTCATTCAGCTCCTTCACATATATTTAGAGACAGCTTGCAAGGATATGCATTTCTTACTGAAACATTAGGTTGTTTTCCTCAAAGAGAATGATAAAATGCTGATTAAATATTTGCATAGAAAGGCCAGCAGAAATATCTTAATGGAGAAGAGGTTTATTTCTTTTTTGAAAGTTAAGACGCATTTTTGAGACTACTCCAGCACATCTTTTTCAGCCAAAGTTGTTCTCTTCATACCATACATGGTAGAGGCTCTCACACTTTGGGTTACCAAAAGAAAGGAATGTTGTGGTAAGAAAATCAACTGCTTCTTGTTAGACAATCCTGGCTTCTGTAATGACAGAAGGGCTCAAAGTCCAGGTAATCTCCAATCAATATGCTTTCATAAACATGTGGCCACTCTCTCACAAATTCTTAATCTTAAAAATAATCAATTGGATCAAGTTGCAGACTTCCTGGAATGTAATTTGTGTTCATGGTGAGTACTACAGGCTCCCAGACATGATTATCCAGCTGACTTAAATATATAAGCCTTTACCTGCAATGGAAGATGAGCATCTTCCTGATCCACAGGGCAAATCACTTGATTAAATTGATTAAAGTGGAGGACTTCCAAAACAATTGCCATCATGCCCAGGTCTGACTGTCCAAGCAAGTTCACCCTGAGAGCAGACTGCAAGATGCTAAAAGAAGTCTCCAAAAATCCTAAAATGTCATCATGGGACCTACTGTAGGCTCTTGCTACTGTTGATGTGAAAGTGCATGCATCTACAATCAGAAAGAGACTGCACAACTTTAACTTGCATTGGAGGTGAGAAAGAAGGAAACATTTGACCAGGCCTAGACTGAAGTTTGCCAGAGAGGACGTAGACAAAGACCAGGACTTCTGGAATAATGTTCTTTGGACAGATGAGTCTGAAACTGAATTATTTGGACACCAGAACAGAGGATATGTCTGGCATAAATCAACTACAGCATTCCAGGAAAAGAACCTCAAACAAACTATGCTTTGCTGCAGCCGGACCTGGCCAGGACACCATCATAGAATCCAACATGAATTCTAGCGTGTATCAGCAGGTGCTTGAGGAAAGCCATCTTTATATCATCTGTGATACCCTCTGTATTAACATTAAAGCTGAAGCAAAACTGGACCCTGCAACATGACAATGACCCAAAACATGCCAGTAAATCTACCAAGGACTGACCGAAAATTAAAAAACCTGAAGTGGTTAGGTCAAAGCCCAGATCTTATTCCCATTGAGATGCTGTGGGGTGACTTGAAATAGGCTGTACATGCAAGAAACCCCTCAAACATCTCACAGGTGTGTGTTGGTCCACCCTGCAGATGTATAATTATTTACAGTTCATCTGACAATGCACAGTTTGTTAGTCACCCGCTAGTCCTTCATCAGTGCCCATTCTCTCAGCAAAGGGCACTATTGGCTGAATTTGTTCAGTTGGGGGAACATTCTCAGCTGTGACACTGAGATGTTAAAAACACACAAACTAGAATTATGTCTATGTGGATTATTTTACACATTAAACCTTGGATGCAAATACAAAGTCTGTATCACTGCTGTAGATCCATATCAGAGGCAGAAAGACCCTTTTGTTCTTTTCAGTTGTCCTCACTTCCCTTTCTAGGACAGATATGAACTGCATTATCCAAATAAATACTGTACATTTACGGTATTTAGCAGACGCTATTATCCAGAGCAACTCTTATTTCCTAATTACAGGGACGGACCCCTGGAGCAATTCAGGGTTAAGGGTCTTGCTCAGGGACCAAGTGGTGGTAGTGCCAGAGTTGGGATAAATTCGACATAAATTCCACCAATAATATCCAATGCTGTCATGAATAACACCTCTGTTTCACCCCCTTTACCACTTCGCCAGCAATAGACAAAGGTCTTTTCAATAATAGCTCCTGTCTTATCCACTACCAGCGTTTAATGGTTGCTTCACATCCAGTTTCCTATCGAGTTCTCAATTATAAATGTAGCTGTTTGATCAAAAATGTAACCGTTTGCTACTGGCTGTCTTGTGGGAACAATCTTTTGATTAAAAATGTAACGATTTGCTGCTGGATATCTTCTGGGAACTCGTAAGACAAAATGTAACTGTTTGCAGGTGCAATTGCTGGGTTTCTCACTTAAGTAAAGTTGGCAGTGGGTTCAACATTTGCCAGACATTCGCTTATATTTTCCTTATTTACGGAACTAAAATAAGCCAGATAACAAGTGACTGTCACTTGCACAATTTCGAGGTTGTTTATGAAATTCAGTACACACTTTAATTAGTCAAACAACACCTTTAATTGTGAAAATATGAAATGTTACCGCTGCTTCTGTAAACCTTCTGAAAGTCTGGGATTTTCAAAATAAAAGTCACATCAGCAGCAAGTTTACATGCTTCATATCCATTGTTTTGTAAATAGATGGCATGTAGCTGGCTCTTTATTTACCTTTTTCTGTAAGAACATGACTAGAACTCTTCATTTCATGTATTCAGACACTTGTGAAACCCACACATTATTTGTGGGTTTATACCTCATCTCCATCATTTTGTAAATAGGTGGCATATAAGTCATCATAACGCACCAATGTCAATACCTTCTATCACGGTTGGGCTTCAGGTTCGGTGCACTAGAAGGCGCTCTGTTCTGACTGAGCACACCTGAGCTCATGAAGGCACAGGTGTGCTTCATTGGGGCTGACTATGTAAGCTCCAGTGAGTCAGAACAGAGCGTGGTTCATTAAAAAGGCGAAGCCTTAAGTTAATGGTGGTTTTTAATATCCTGTTTTGGTCACAACTGCAGTTCCTTGGGTCTTGTTTTGGTCAGAACTGCAGTGCTTGTATCTGGTTTTTGTTTCTATGGATAATAAAGTTATGTTCTGGACCACTGGCTCTGCACTGATGTCCTTCCCGCATCCCACCACCGTTACGTTTACACTGATGGAATTCTTTCTAGATCACACAGTAAACAGCAACAAATTTCATTGTGATCTTTTTATGGTGCTGAAACGTTGTGATTATTTTGATGATTATTATTGGTGATGAGCATATCCCTGTCACAGTTTTCCAACCATTTATACAATTGCCTCAATAACTGCATTATGTTTTTCAGTTACAAAAACATGGTCTAAGCACAAGTTGTTTTAACTGTCAGTTTAAGACATAATAAATTTGTAACGAAGTATTGCAGCTGTAAAATCAGAAAGGAGAGATAACCCCAGATTCCCACCCTCCAGCTATAACAGCTAATGGTCATCGTTTTATTCTGCATTCACAACTGGTTCGCAAAATCCATTGGATGCTTATATTTAAGCCTTTTTTTTTTTAAATGGTATTGGCTGTAGGGCTTCACATTTAGTTTTGTATTGGTTCACATTTTCTGTGGCTCTCTGTCATTATTGGATAATTGCTGTGCACTAGCTGAGTTATCAATATCCGTCTGAAGCCAGCGCGTTCCTTTTTTCAGCTGCGGAACATAGAGGCTTTAAAAAGCACAACTTTTCCCCCAAAACCATGCACGCAAACCCCATCCTGCATTATGCATTCTTGAAGAAAAACTGATGATGTACTCTGGGTGATGAGATATGTTTTTTTCACGTTTTATTACCCTGTCCAGGGTGCGTCCCCCGTCCTTCGCCCTGTGTGAGTTGGGATGGCAATTGGTTGGCAGAAAATGACTGACTGACGTTTTATTACAGGTGTTTGTATTCAACCTGTGGGATTGATACAATAGGTAGCTATAAGGTTTCCTCACCTGTGCAGGTGTTTTACCCAAGTAAAGTTGGGTAAAGTGGGTTCAACATTCAACAGACATTCGCTTATATTTTCCTTATTTACTGAACTAAAATAAGCCAGAAACAAGCGACTGTCAAAATCATAATTCATCTAAGTAGAAGTTTCCTGAAACATTACTAGACTGCTACATATCTCAAACGTTTTAATGTGTTTTAAACTTCATTTATTTAAACTTCATTTATTGATTATGCCTCATAATCAATATTTTTTCGTCCTGTTATTAACAGACAGAATAAATTAATGGTAAATATATTTTTTAAAACATGTAAAATATAAAAGTAAAAAAAGTAAAATTGGAAGTTTTTCCAAGGTACTTATAGGAATTGGAGAAACCTTAACAGAAACACACATTACAGTTACACATTGGGTTTTAGGCAATAAGTTTATCTTTACAAAATTTATTCAATATGTCAGAGACTATCTCAGAAATTATCTCAAGGCATAGATGCACATGAAGGAAGAATTAGAATGATAAGAAACAAATCTCACCCAGAGAGTGTGCAGAGGTTGGATTTCCGTCCACATAAATGACACAGATCATCTAGAGGCTCAGATGATCAGAACAGATGAGAAGGATTATTCCACATTTGTATTTCAGGACTAGCTATTATTTTTCAAAAGTGTTAATTTCCCAATTCACTTCATTGGGCTGATTAGTGGATTAGTGATCTGGCATATAATTTTTTTATTGAGCATTAACTGAGTTTTCCAAAATTTCACTGGCAATTTCAAGTCTGCGCTTTGCAACCTGTTCCAGGCTGCTCCCAATGTTGATGTGTCCAGGCAAATCAGGAAGGGAGGAAATAATGCTGGACCCCATCTGTAGGAAATAATGTAATGTAACAAGCAATATCATTACAACTTCTGCATCTAAGTTTGGCTTATATGAAAAGACATAGATGAAATTGATTTCAAAAGGATTCTTTTGCTCTGCCTACCAGAGTGGCAAATGTGAATTGACCCAAACAAGCACTGGTAAGAAATGTATTTACACATAGCAGGTATGTTGGACCTGTGTGGATATATGAAGTATTCAGATTAATTTGCTGCAACATTTAACCTTCTGACCTCCATCACAAAAATCCCACAGCTTGTACCATCCATTTGTCTGCTGTGTGGGATAACTGCAGGCTGCCAGACAATATCAACCCATTCTTCTTTTCCCAGCACAATTCTCCATCTCTTGAACAGGGCACTTAAAAACATGAATATGTTTAGTAAGTACTGAGGCAGTATGGGTACCAGGCTCTATGCTACAAATCATTTCATGTATAATCCAAGCGAGAACTTGGTTCCCCTAGCCAGCCCTCTAGCCAGTAAGTCTAACCTGCTTCTGTTTGATGTTGGCCTCAACCAGGGCTTTGTCAATTCTGTTCATAGATTTATAGATGGATTTTGTAGAAGCAGCAGAGGGACTGAGTTTGATGTTCTGGACTTCATACTGGTTCTTTGGATATTACAGTGCTGTGAAAAAGCATTTGCCCCCTGACTTAAATAAGGAACATATGTAGCCTTATACTGTACCATGTAAAAATTATTTCTTGTTTCTAACGACTTAAACCATAAATAGGCACCACAAACCCCAATAAACATTGAAGTAAATCACTGATTACATGAAACAAACATACACATTCACACACACAGAGTACTAATTTGGACAAATGTACTTTTTCGGTCCATCTTACAGCTCCAAATGCTCATCCCAACTTCGGACTTTAAATACATTTCAGTCACCTTTAAAATGTACATAAATCCATCCCATTAATAGTTTTCCACCAATAATATTCAATGCTGTCATGATTTAAACCTCAGTTCACCCCACCTTAGACAAAGTCCAACAATAGACAAAGGTCTTTTCACTGATTGCTCCCTGTCTTATCCACCACCAACATTTCAAGGTTTCTTCCCATCCAGGTTCCCAATTGTGAATGCAGCTGCTTGATTAAAAATGTAACTGTTCGCTACCGGCCGTCTATGAGCACTATTGTTCAGTTTAGAAATGTATCTGTTTATGTTTTCCAGGAACTCATGAGACAGCGTAAGACACCGGACAACATGTAACTTTTTGCAGGTGCCACTATTGTTCAATTATAAATGTAGCTCTTTTACTGCTTGCTTTTTCATTGGAACTCGATGGTGTGGGACACTGTAAGACAGGGGCAAAAGTAAAGGGATTTTTACTATAAGAACAGGGAGGAAATGGAGAGCGGAGAGAGAAGTTGAGGTGGCAGAGTCACGCCTCAGGCATAAGGAGCTGGTGGGGACATTGGGCACCGGGAGAGCTGGTTTGGATTTTCCCAAAGACCCAAGTGGGGAAGGCCCGAGGGGGTATGAACGAAGTGGGAGAATATCTTACAGTGGAAAGTAACCTGGACAAACATCATTGAGGCAGACTTCCATTGTGTCCGTTTCCTTGTTCAGGCTGTATATGATGCCTTACCAAGTCCAGCCAACCTCCATGTGTGGGGCAAGAGTGAGACACCAGCATGTCAGCTATGTTCTGGATCCTTACAACACCTGCTGAGTAGTTGTCCAAAGTCCCTTGCAGAAGGTCACTACCACTGGTGCCATGACCAGGTGCTGAAGGCGGTTGCAGAAAGTATAGGCAACGCCATCATTCCTGGCAAACACCATCTTGGCACAAAGACAAGAATTACCTTTGTCAAAGCTGGAGAGGAGCCCTGTCGGCAGCGAAGAATAAGGTCAGGTCTCCTCTATGCAGCATTGGACTGGCAGCTGCAAGCCGACCTAGGGAAGCAGTTGAAGTTCCCTCAGCACATCGCTGAAACATCACTTTGGCCAGACAATTATTGTCTCAGAGGGAACAAAACAGCTGATTGTCCTTGAACTCACCGTGCCCTGGGAAGAGCATATGGAAGAGGCAAATGAAAGAAAACGCGTCAAGTACCAGGAACTGGTAGGGAAGTGCCGGGAAGGGGACTGGAAGACATACTATGAGCCAATAGAGGTGGGCTGTAGAGGCTTTGCAGGATGCCCACTCTGCAAAGTCCTCAACCAACTGGGCTTAACAGGAGTGGCTAGGAAGTGGGCCATTCGGTCTGTATGTTAAGCCGCAGAGAAGGCCATAAGGTGGCTGTGGATAAAGAGGGCTGATCCATAGGTGGCTGCTGCTGGGACACAGGCTGGGGTCTGATCAATCTTAGCCGGGTTGCCTGGATGTCTGATGTTGAAAGACCTGAAACACCCAATGACCACAGGTTACTCCACTGATGATGCATCCCAGTGCATTCAAAGATGTATCTTGCACATTAATAGGTATTTCTAAAAATAAAAAAGTAAACATGTTCCAGGATATTCAAATATAGACCTTTCACTTTCACTTCACTTTCTCTTACAATTTAGAGATTAAATGCCCCTGTTCAGTGGCTTCAGTAAATATTACATATATATACAGTACTGTGCAAAATTTTTAGGCAGGTGTGAAAAAATGCTGTAAACAAAGAATGCTTTCAAAAATGGAAGTGTTAATCGTTTATTTTGTTCATCAATCAACAAAATGCAGTTGGTGTGACCACCCTTTGAAAGTGAAAACCCTTGTCATTGCGAGGTCAAAGCACAGCAGACAATGAACCACAACGAAATTGGACCTCTGCATTTAACCCATGCATGCTCAAACACCATGCAGCAGTGGGCAGCTATTGAGAGCGCCCGGGGAGCAGTGATGGGGACGGCACCTTGCTCAAGGGTACCTCAGGGCAACCTATTGGGAATGGGTTCGAACCCCCGATCCGCCGATCATGTGGCCAACGCCCTAACCACTAGGCCACCTTAGCCTTCAAAACAGCATCAATTCTTCTAGGTACACTTGCACACAGTTTTTGAAGGAACTCCACTGATAGGTTGTTCCAAACATCTTGGAGAACTAACCACAGATCTTCTGTGGATGTAGGCTTCCTCACATCCTTCTGTCTCTTCATGTAATCCCAGACACACTCGATGATGTTGAGATCAGGGCTCTGTGGGGGCCATAAGAATTGATGCTGGTTTGAAGGCAAAAGGTAGTAACACCAAATGTTGATTTGATTTAGATTGTTTTATATATATATATCTCATCATTATCTCTTCGTTTCGTTCAAGTATGTCACAAGACAGATCAACATCTGGCACCTTCTGTATAAGCTTTGACAATTCATCAATGCTCTCCTGGATGATAGCAGTGACATTCTCAAAATTAATTGCTATGCACATGTGTCTGAAAATTTGTTTTGGTGGAACATTTGAAGAGAATTATAACAAATTTCATTAGCTAGAATGAAATTGTTGGCACATCATGGTCATTAGACAGCATTTCTGACACAGGAAGTAGAGGTGTCTCGTTTCCCATGCCTGGTAAAGTTAAGCTGTAATACAGCACTTATTTGCCTTGGTTTGCAACTTTTGCAACAATAACACCAGTTGCATCCAGATATAGTGATACCTGCTTCTTCCTCTGCAAATGACTGAGCAACACTGAGATTCCTCTCTCAGTATATATATGCACTGTGAATGTGTTAAGCTGAAGATGTTGGATGTAACCAGGCCAGTTGTTAAAATCTGTGTCACAGTCCTTCATTATGCTCTGAGTGAGCATCAACTCCAGCATTACATTGTAATGGAGACGAGTAGTCTTATTCAGTTCTGAGGAGATGACCTTGAGTACATTTTTATTTAGGCAGTTGCTGAGGTTGCCAGCAGAAAGTTCTTCTTTTGGCGTAGACTGTAATTTCTGATCATAAGTGTTGCTTACACCCTTTAAAAGAGATTTTGCAATTTTTCCTCTCTTACACATACTGGCCAATCTTTGAAGCATCTGTCCTTTTTGTGCAAGATTGCACCAATACACGGACTTGAACAGGCTGATTTTTTTTAGAATTCTGCCCAATCTAAAAACAAAAAGAAAAAATATATTTTGCAAATGCTTTAAAAAAAGGTGCATGAGTTTTCCTGCTGTTCTTTTTCTTTATCCACTTATATTGAAAAGAAACAGAACAGTTTGGGTTTCTTTTTCTGAACTCTTCATACATTATATGGGTCCAGGATTTTTTCAGGTGTTCTTGATTTTTGGAGGAGGCTACCTTTTTCTATTGCTTGTAGCTTAGAACAATCTTTAAACATTTGGGCTCAAATTTTGTTTTTCTCCATTTTATTTCCATACTTTTTGTTTCTGCTGCATCACTGTAGATTTCGTCTGCATGAATTGTATCCTTTGCATTGGTGTCATGTTCAGGAAAGTTGCTAGATTTCTGTCGCTCTTCTTTGCTATCTTCCGAATGTTTATTAATAATGTGTTCCTTTAAGGCTTCCTCAGATGGAAGCCTCTCCACAAAATTGCTTTCAAGTTGTCTGACTACAGCTCTCAGTCCCTTTCTGTTGCTATTCCAGACCGCAGAAAGCCACTTGCGAGTTTTAATGTTATCGTTTTTCAATGTCAATAAGGATATTTCTGGCCAGATAGTAGAGCTGAATGGTATCTTGTTGGGAAGATTCCCCATCTTGCTAAAATAGACAGCTAAACTTCCCACACCACCAACTTCAGCCCATACATTTGTCCTTTTCTGAATGTCTTCAGCCTTCATTGTTGCTAGCCCCTTAAACTGTCAGAGCTAAGGGGTTAAAATCAATTTTCCCCATGAACACCACCAAAAAATAATTTTCTTGAAAATAATATCAGTATCTGGGACCTTGTTCAATTGGTTGCTGTTGATGAACTGATTTAGATGCTGAAGCAAACTCTTCTTGATCTTTTTATGGCCCCCAAATAAACAGTAATATGAGTAGGTGAGATGATCCCTCCCTCCCTCCCTCCTACCCCCCAACCAAAGTGGATTTTGAAAATACTACAGGAAAAATTTTAGCTGCATATGAACAATTTAATCACTTTAATTCCTTAAATCAATTTAAACCTTTAATTCACAGTTTAATTGTTTAGAATTATGGTGGCCTATTTACATAAAGAATAATGGATATGGGGTATACTCATATACCTCATAGATAAACTGATTTCACAAATTAAGTTCAGGTTTCACAAGTGTCTGAATGCATGAACTGTAGACTTCTAGTCATGTTCATTCAGAAAAAGGTAAATAAAGAGCCAGCAATATGCCATCTATTTACTAAATAATGAATATGAAGCATGGTAGGGTGCTTGCCTACGGTCCTATGGCTCAGGAGGTCCCAGGTTCGAATCCCACCTCTGGCACTACCACCACTGGGTCCCTGAGCTAGACCCTTAACCCTGAATTGCTCAAGGGGGACTGACCCTGTAATTAGGAAATGGAAGTCACTCTGGATAAGAGCGTCTACTAAATGCCGTAAATGTAAAATTGCTTCTCATGTGACTTATTTGAAAATCGCAGACTTTCAGAAGGTTTACAGAAGCAGCGGTAACATTTCATATTTTCACAATTAATTAAAGGCGTTGTTCGACTAATTAAAGTGTGTACTGAATTTCACAAACAATTTTGAATTTGTGAAAGTGACAGTCGCTTGTTTCTGGCTTATTTTAGTTCAGTAAAAAAGAAAAATATAAGCGAATGTCTGGCGAATGTTGAACCCACTGCCAACTTTACTTAGGTTCACGACCTACCTTGTATTGCATTTTCATGAGCTGTAAAATCAACTCGCCCCATCAAATGGTCTACAACAAATGAGTTTGTGGTTCAGGAATAATTAAATCATGGTCTCTCTGTTTTTTTTTTACGAATAATCACTCAAAACGCCTATGTTCATCTCCCCCTAAAACATAGCACAACCTGTAAAATCCTTAATAAAATATGTGATATTATGTGATTAGTTCATGAGCTTTTTTTAAGCTTGGGCAAATTTTCTGTACCATGGCCAATTGACACCTTGGAACATAGGGGTTAGACAGCAAACACAAAGCACATTAAAAGCACAACTTGTCAAGAATTCATTGAGATTTGTAATTAAGTCTACATTCTTCACTTAACATTTAACATCAGTGTTAATTAAACAAATGTGTTTTTCATTTTAATAATGTTGAAACATTGATGTTATGACATTAAATTTGTAATGTCCAAACTAGACTTTATGTAGTACACAAGTCATTTATTATATCTGTTATAGGTTGGACTAACCAATTTCTTAAAAATTTCTCCTGAAATGTTCACTTCCTGAGTATCAGAAAGCTGTAGTTTCATTATATCAATTTAATATTTGTTAACATTATTATGTTTTCCTCAGTCAGTTGCTGATCAAGAAGTTTTCCTACCAAATGATGAGATATGGCTTTATGATTTGGACAGTAGTTTATGGTAAGGTAATGACACTTCTATTATTTTGTAAGGCTTTTCTGTACACTAATTTACCTGCAGCTGTGAATATAAACCATCAAATCTCATGACTATTGCTGTATTGTGTGGCAGTCAAGTGATGTATTTCACTGTACTTCACGGTGTTTTGTGTTATGCTCACAGTGACAAATTGTCACTTTCACTTTTAACTTCACTTTATCTTGGTATTGGCTTTATGAACTAAATGTGCATTGTTAATGACACCTTAAGTATAATTGCATTGGTAACGTTATTTACTCCTTTATAACCTGGGTAGCATGACATGTTATGCAGTAATTTGGCATCTGATACATAATCGGAGTTCTTTGGTTTTATTTTTTTGTTTCTGCTTTGGAAAAATTGTATAATACAAAAGACAGTGCAAGCAACAAGTTGAAAATCTCACAAACTATATCCTCAGTCGGAAAGGTAATTGCCCCCTTCCCACTAAATCAACTAAACATCCTAATTTAATAAATAAAGAGCTGAATTAGACTAGCGTTACCCAAGAACCACATTTACATGTTGTGTCAGAACATGAAAAGGGCAAAAGCATCTAATGTGACTCAGTTATTAATTAAATCAGTTCTGTAGACAAGAATGGCCAGAATTGCTCCACAGAAATGCTAAGATCTGCTCTTTTGACTTTTTGTTGCTAAAAGTTTTACAACAAAGTTTAAGGCCAGAACTGCTCCACAGAAATGCTAAGATCTGCTCTTTTGACTTTTTGCTGCTAAAGGTTTTACAACAAAGTTTAAGTCTAGGGGGCAGGTATTTTTTCACATGGGTTATGTGGTGTTGGTCTTTTTTTTTTTTCCTTCATACAGCACAATATCATTTGAAAACTGTGTGTTGTTAGTTCAGGTCTTTTGGCCGATGCAAAATCTTTTAGATAAGGAACTATTAAGTGTTATAATAAACAAAAAAGAGAGACAGAAAGTGGGCTAATATTTTTACAGCACTGTATATTTTTAACACATTTTTATATTGACAGGGAAAGGGTTGACATGGGTGGAGAACTTCCTCCTTCTATGTCAGGGACTTGTGGCTGCATTCTGAACAGACACGTATATATTTGCAGGCTGTGGAGATGATGGACAGACAAATTAGGTAAAGCTGGTTTTGTTTTCTTCTACACTTAATAGTGCTTTCAGCTTCATCATTTCATGATGCATTTTGCATTTTAGCACTATTCAGGGAATCTCCATGAGGTGAGCTATTCCTGGAAGAAGATGCATCATTACTCAGAGTTATTCCCCTCCCCATGAGATAAGCTTTCCTGTTGGGTTTACAAAGGCAGGTAAGTGAGTGCTGACACTGTTATAGGATAGTTTATGTTCATTATTATTTCAAATAAATTGATAGATTTTGAATAGATTTACAAATGAGAACAATTTATTAAACAAGTGAAATAAGTGCAATGTGCTTCTGCTCCTTTGAAATGAAAATTTGCCACCACCACACTGGCACACATTCCAGATAAGATTACTTCTGGCCTTGTGCAGGGCATAGAAAAGCTAAAAAGTGCCTCCAAATTTTAGATTTTAGATCAATTTAACATATACAAACTAACAAGACATGTTGGCTGTTTTGTACAGTAAATAAAATGCCTAGATTTGCACTATAGACATATGACCCCTGGGGCAGATCACCACCACTGTCATATGCTCAACCTTTACACTTTATAACACTTGACACTGTTATAGGAGAGTTTACGTTCATTATTATTTCAATTAAATTCAGACTCATTCCAATATAGTGGAGGTGGTGGTCTAGTGGTAGGATACTTGCCTATGAACCTATGGCTCAAGAGGTCCCAGGTTCAAATCCCACCTCTGGCACTACCACCACTGAGTTCCTGAGCAAGACCCTTAACCCTGAGTGTCTCCAGGGGGACTGTCCCTGTAATTAGGACATGGAAGTCGCTCTGGATAAGAGCGTTTACTAAATGCCGTAAATGTAAATATAGATTTGTTCCTAAATATAATTTGATGTTTCTTTTCTCAGAATTATTTATTTTGGTGGATATGGTCACAAACTTAACAAGATTGAAAACCCCAGGACTTTCATTGTGGATGAAGCATCTTGGGTAATCTTTTAAAATCTTTAACTCAAATCAAGATCTTAAACATATTCTGACAAATATTTAAAGCTTTTACAAACAGTGACTATTACTTGATGTAGAGACAAGCACCTGCCCCAAGAGACTGCCATGATAGCAGAGCAGCGGTGGGAAGCCACCACCACTCCTGCTTCTCCTCAGGGAAGTACAGACCATAAACTGGATAGGTGATCTCGGATTTGGTCTCTGTCTGTGCTCGCTCCCAGCGCTGGGGGAGGGCCCCAGCATCTGCTGTCGCCACAGTGCTAGTGGTATTCCTCAGACACACAAACGCAGTTTTATTACATCAGAGCATATATGAACATGAGGCATGTTACCACACACCATCTTTGGCCTAATACACCTCTCACCTTGGGCATTTTGGAGACATTCCTCATTGCATTGGTTTCCACAGGCTTCTTCTTTGGCACCCTTCTTGCTGTCCCCCTCTTTCACCATTGTCAGACCATCATCCTTGCAGTGATGGTCTGTACATCCCCTGTGGTCATGTGTCAGAACACATGACCACAGGGGATGTACAGACCATCACTGCAAGGATTGAAATGTACTGAGCAGTTCAAGGGTGAGTTGTTTGCAAGGCCCTTGTTGCCATCTCCACAGTGTCTGCAGTCTCCTCTGTGTGTTATGCCTTCTACTTTCTCAGGATGCTCCTGACTCTGAGCAGTCTCAGAAGCTATGATCTCCATGACTGGTGCAGAACATTAACACTGCTTACCATCTTGGATACATAATCTAGGCCAAGAACCAGCAAGGCCGCCAAGGCATGCACATAATTAAGACTGGGACTCAGCTGTTCTTCCATAGTGGCCACTTTAGCCTCCAGCATCTCCTGTTCCTCTGTTCTCTTCAGCCATTCCCTCCGGACAACATTCGCAGCTTGCAGTTTCTTCCTCAGGGCCTCTCTGCATGAGTTTACCCTGCATGAGTTTACTGACCTCTCCTTGAAGCTCACCATTGTCTTGAGCTAGAGCCTTTCTTTCCATTTCACTCTGGCAAAGAGACAAGAGTCTTTTGGTCTCCTCATGTTGAGACAGCAGATTAGTGAGCTTTTCCTCGTGTTTCAGTCTTTCATTTTTGTTGCTGAGGTGGTCACCTGCAAAACAGAGGCTTTGCTCTCTGTCAGCTGTTGGTTGAGCCTTGTCAGCAACTCCTTCTGTTGAGTGATCTGAATGTTCATGCAGCTGATCTGTTAATCTCTTTGGTGAATGTCTGTGAGAAGTGCACTGTGCTTCATATTGGCCTGTCTGAATTTTTCTGATTCAGCCCTTAGGTTCCCCTGGGTACTGCCCAAGCTGTCAAGTCCTTACAGACTTCCTCACATTCTAGGAACCCAGCCTGCTTTTCCTCAAGTTCACTATTTACTTTAGCTAGTTCCACCTGAAGGGAACGTACCTCAGACTGGTTGCTCTCCTGCAGCTGGTGATTCAGGGCCTGGAGGGAGACATTGTCATCCTCCAATTTCTTACACTTCGCCTCCAGTTCATGCAAAACATGTCTCAGATCAATATTCTCAATTTCCTTGGCTTGAGTGCTGATCAAAATTTCCCAAACATGGTCTCTGCTCACTTCAGCCTCTAATTCCATCTCCTGAAGCTTCTCTGAGACTTGACAACTGGCCAGTGTAGCATCCCTTAACTTTACATTCAAAACATCAAGATCCTGGCTCCTTGCACCAATTTCATAGTCCTTGGCGGTGAGCTTAGCCTCCATTTCCTGGAGCAGGTGAGGAACTGGAAGTGGTATTGGAGGGGGAACGGGCGAAAGCTAACCGCCGCCATTATGTCCATCAGCGCCTTGCTCAATCCGGCCGTGCTCCTCCAGTCGCTTGTTGGGCTCTAGAGAAGAGGCGAGACGGATTGAGCGCACCAGCGGCTCCAGGCACTGTGCGAGCTCCGTGGCCGTTGCACTCTGCGCGCCTCCGCTCTGCTCACGGAGCTCCGGCGAACACGCAGCCAGCCACGCTAGCGTGAAGGTCCTAAGACGCTGCAGCTCCGTTCTGAGGACCTCCACCCTTCGAGTGCCCGTTCGCACTCCTCATACCAACCCGAAGCTCGCAACGTCCAAGCGCTGGCGGTTCGTTTCTGTAACGGTGGCGGGGTGCAGGAAGGGCGTCAGTGCAGAGCCAGGAGTCAGGAACATAGTTTTATTCATTATATTAACCAAAACAAGATCCAAGGACTGCAGTTCTAATCAAACCAAGACACAAGGAACTGCAGTCTAAAACAAGTTAGCAAGAATTACCAAAACCACCATTAACTTCATTGTGTTTGGAGGAAGTCATGATTTTATAATTTTCGTGGATGGTGTAAGTTTTGAGTACTTTAACACTTAGTCATTCATAGCATTATGAAAGAAATGTATTATGTTCATAGATGTCTTATTGGACAATACTTACCATTACATTTCCAATTAACTAAAGAGTGAATTCCTTTTTTTAAAATCATTATTTGCTTAACACAGACATTGCAATGACGCTGTTGTTTTTCATACCCAACCTTACACCCTTTTATGGTAAAGAGAAATTTTAATGCTTTGTAAAGGTTGAAGCATATGTCAGTGGTAATGATCTGACTCAGGGGTCATATGTCTGTAGTGCAAATCTAGGCATTTTATTTACTGTACAAAACAACCAACCAACACATGTCTTCTTAGATCAATTTTACATGTACTAACTAAAATCTAAAATTTGGAGGCACTTTTTAGCTTTTCTATGCCCTGCACAAGGCCAGAAATGTTAAATCTTATCTGGAATGGGTGCCCGTGTGGTGGCAAGTTTTCATTTCAAAGGAGCAGAAGCACATTGCACTTGTTTAACTTGTTTAATTAGTTGTTCTCATTTGTAAAACCTGTGGCAACAAGGGCCCTTTATATGATTTAAGACCCTACTCTCTAGGCATTACTGATGGAGTAAAAAAGTCAAATAATTAAAAAAAAACAAGCTAGTTCACCAATTACCAGCCCTACAGTTCGAGAACTGTTGCTTTTCATATTTTACATTTTTATATCAGCTTTTATTAAATTTTTAAAATGATATTTTTACAGGTTGTGTGAAGATTTTAAAGCGAGCCATGCCAAAATATTGATGACCTAGTTTCCATGTTTACCACCCAAACTGAGACAAGCAGTGGAAAAAAGGACAACCTTTTTTCAGCCAACAAGGAAGTCACAGACGATTTTCCGAACTATGGAGTAGACTCCCTGGTGACATTAAATTATCCTGTAATACTATTGTGTGTCTGTGGGGCTGCCTGACAGCTTTATGAACAATATTCTATTACAGATTGCCAAGATAATAGCAATAAGAGATTTTTCATTATGAATATTTCTTTTGGCTTGCAATATTTTACTATATAAATGTGTTTTTATTTTGATGTTAATATTAAATATGACCAACGATTATTTGAATCTTGATTGTGATTGTATAAGCACTAGGATGTCAATGGTGCCAATTCTGCCAAATAACTACTGTTGATCTTGAATGTTTTGGAATGAGCAAATTAAAGTCCTGATATTAAACCAGTTGAAATGTTGTGGATGGACATAAAGCAACCTGAAGAAAATGTTTAGTTTAGTTTTTGCCACTCGCAGAAATTTAAATGGTTTTTCTCAAATTAATAAATGGGCAAGTAAACTTTTTACCCTCATTTCTCATTTGTTTAATCAGGTTCTCTCTATCTTATATCTGGACTTGTGTGTAAAAAAAATTCAAATGATCATATTCTTCCAAAAATAAACTACTAAAAAAAAAAAAAAAAAAAAAAAAAAAAAAAAAGTTCACAAACTTTCAGGCACCACTGTAAAAATATACACTGTAAATAAACAAACTGTCTATTCTCATTCACAATTTAATTTAAAACTTGAATGGCAGACAATAGTCAATTGTTAAAATTACAGCTAAATGGACATTTGTTAGATGCTTTTATTACAAACTGCACAACAATTAGGCAAGTGAATATTTTGACCAAATCATTATTTTTTTGCATGTATTCCAACTCTAAGCTATAGAAACCTGAATGATAATTGGAATTAAGCATGTCAGGTTATGTGTATTTTTGTAATGAGGGAGGATGTGGCCTAAGGAGATCAACACCCTATATCAAGGTATGCATAATTCTTAGGAAGCTTCTTTTCCTAAGGCAAAATTGGAAAAATTATTTTGAAAGAGATGCAGCACTCTTGAAATTGTTAAGATATTGGTGTGTGATCATAGAACCATCAAACAGTTTATTGCAAATAGTCAATTCATTTTTAAAATGCCACAGTTTATATTGTTAAAACTGACCATATTTGTTTTCGGGCCAGATCCTAAATATTATCAGTGGAATTTTTGAGAGATTATAGATTGAAACAGTCTTTCTAGAGTATCCTCATAAAATTATTTCTTCCCCCTAAAAATGTACATTTAAAATAAACATCGGCTATTATTCAGCATGGTTAAACAGTTTTTTTCACTTTCTTTACAACATTTCACAAATTTCACAAACATTTATAAGGAAAATTAAAGTACTGCTATTTTTCATAAAGTAGGTAAGTGCATGTAACCGAGTAAAGATTTTTAAAGTGATTACAAACAATGTGGCTGAAACATAAAAGACGCAGTTATGTCCGAATCGAATCGCTTCTAAGTAATAAATTAGTTTGGGACACAACCAAAAATACTCAAATTTCTCGATGCTCTGCGCCCTCTGCCGCGGCTCCATTGTCATAGCAGAGTCAGGTTGTCATGGTTACGTCAACAATGAATAGTCCAGCCGAAATTGAGCAGGAAGGTATGGTTTTGTAGATCTGCTGTTTTACGATTCACACCTTAAAGGCACTAGATCTTAATCTTTCTACCGGAGTCTTTGACGAAAACGCTATTTGCTAGCTTGGCGGCTAAACGTTGCAGGTGACTAAATAATCACCATGGATTTTGGAGCCAAACTGGAAGAACTACAACTGACCACAGACGAAATAGACCGTTTCAGCAAAGCCTTAAAGGATGAGAAGTTCCGTTCAATGCTACACGAATATGCCGAGGAGATTTCAAATCCAGAAAACAAGAAGAAGTATGAAGAGGAAATTACGCAACTGGAACAAGAGAGGGGCTGGAACGTGGAGTTCGTCCATCCCAAACCACAACACGTCTTGAAGACCAGCATTAACTCGAAAGAAAAGTGCTTCATCAACATCTGTTCCAACGACTTGATCAACAAGCCTACATGTAAAGCTGGAACAGCACAGGACGGCAGTTTGGGTCAGCACTGGTCACTACCCTACAGTCTGGCACCTGGCAGGTATGACAGTGATGCCAAGGGGAACAAGTGCACGATATATGACGTTGTTTTCCATCCTGACACGCTGTACATAGCTAGAAAGAACATGAGATTTATGAAGCTTGTCAACAGCACTGCTACCCAAGGGGTAGAAGATGCTTTTAAAGTCAAACTGGACAAAATCCACACCAAGGTCTTGAAAATCAATTACAAAGGGTTGCCTCACCCAGCCGTCATAAGAAATCCAATTCCTGGTCACCATGGGAAAGAAAAAGTCTCATCTGATGAACTTTTCTCCATTCCGTATCCAGGCACAGCAGCAAACGAAAGACCCAAAGCGCTCACTGCTGTTCCTCTTCAGGATTATAAGAATTTAAATAAAGAGAGTTCCTCAGCAAACCAACAGCCTACAAAGCCACTCTACACTATAAAATACAGATCAGTGATTGATCTGCAGGATTACAGATGCTTGAGAGACTCTGTACGAAGTTCACGGCCTAAAGACATTGTGATCACTGTTGATTTGCCCCTTATAAGATCTGCTGGAGACATTGACCTAAATGTGACTGAAAGAAGTCTGGTCCTGGAGTCTCAAAGGCTGACCTACAAACTGGAGCTGCAGTTTTCATATCCAGTGGATGATGAAAAAGGAGATGCCAAATTCAACAAGGCAACAAAGCAGCTTATCATAACTCTACCTGTACTGCCATTTAAGGAACCGGATATGATTCATGTTCACAATCTGGGGAAACAGATTGTCAGTGATGAGGAAGAGAGAGATGAGATGGAGAGTGCAGACAAAGCTGAGGGAGTGTTATATGAAGCTGTTTCTTTAGACAAAGATGAACAGAATAATACTAATCTTTCAGATTTCAGTTGCACTGCTCAGTGTTTTGGAGACATGCTTGAACAGGATCCAGAAAGAGAGCATCAGTTCTCCTCTGACTGGGTAGAGAGTAAAACAGATTGTTTAGAATCTCATTGTGATGCCCCACTCTGTGGCAAAGCAATAGATTCATATCTCAAATGTGAAGGAATGGACAGTGAAACATGCAGAATGGAAGAGGGCAACACCGATGACACAGCAGTCTGCAGCCTCTCTGGTCCAGATTTCTGTACCTTAGAAATGCCCTCTGAGTATCATTCTAAAGAAGAGGCTGACAGCTGTGATTTAAAAGAGGAGGTAAGAGCTCAAGTTTGTCAAAGCCTACCTTTTGCACGGTGTATAAAAGTCATCTTTAAGAATGCTTAAAACCAGCATCTTATTACAGCTAGAGTTGCTAGAGTTAAGCTGATTCTAACCAAATCTGTTTTGCAGAGGGAGAATCACACTAATGTAAAATCCACAACACTTTCCATTGCGGCACCTGTCACTGACATAGAAAGTGCTACACATTCCGGATTACATTCACATCTCCTCACGTCAGCTGAAATAGAGGATGTTTCACAAAGTAATCATGCTGAACCACATCTGCCAGAGATTTCTGTTATGTCACATTCCAAAAATGTTTTCCATGATATTCCAAATGATCCTACAAGCCCATCCCAACAGCTTGTTGGAAAATCTGCAGCAGAGCTTCCAGTGGTCAGCTTTGTTCCTTCCCAATTGAATTTTACATTGGGCGAAGAAGCCACCAAGCCTGTGAGTTTTCCTGTAGAGACTGGAGTTGTGGCTGAAGTACAAATGGTGAACAGTTCCCCTGAACAGATCAGCCCTGCCTCAGGACACAAGGAGAGTTGTGAGTTTTCTTTTGTTGTAAAGGAAACTGAAGTACAACTAACTGAACTGAACAGTGTTCATTCTTCTGAACAGGGCCAGACAGGCATTACTAATAAGACTCCTGTCATCCTGAGAAAGAAGAACCCTGAGGATGGTAGTGAGGTGGTTATTAGAGATCATACTACATCATCTGCCCTCTCCTTCCAGAATTCTCTGTGGTTTGAATTAGACTGATATGGTCACTTGTATTTAACAATACAAACTATGACACTGAATTTACTCATATATAAAATCTTGACCACAGACTGAAAAATAAGCACTTGGGAATAAAGCAGGATACAAAATTTTACACTATTTAGTATCCTACTTTATTCCAAAGTGTCATTTTGTCACAATTTATATGTTAGTCTCAAACCTTTAAATATTGCTGGGATTATCTTTCTATTCAATCTTTCAAACCTCCACTGCTTTGAGTTTCAAGCAGCATCTTTTATGCGCTACAAACTCTGTCCTTATGTAACTTTATCTTTCATTAATTTATTTAATGTTCAAATGCTCATTTTGACTAGAGGTTTGGAGCCTTTTCCAGCACAAATTCATAAACCTTGAAACAGTCCTCGGGAAAAAAAAAAAAAAGAAAAAAAAAAAACACAGTATCAATGTTTGCCAGCTTCTCAACACTGCACCATAGAGGCATTTGTAAGTTGTCTAATGTTGGTATCTATAAACATACAATATTAGAACCTTAAAAACAACATGGCTTGTATATTGAAATAGATCTGCACAAAATGGATAAAACACGAAAAAAAAAGAAGGATGTAAAAATTGAAGTTTCAGAACATACATTTACTCCCACATCTATATAGTCCATATATAGAAAGTTTAAAACTGCAAAACAAGCCCATTGTGAAAAACCAACACTTTTAAATACTTACATATATTAATCAGTCTATTATTTTGCCCTGCAAATACATTCTGAAGTTCAAAGGGGGGGAAAGCATTTTAAATGAGCAGCAAACTACATTCAAACAGAAAAAAGATCATTTTCACATATTTCAAATGCCTACAAAAAAGCCCATTTAACTTTATTTTGCAAAAGAACATTTTTGTCACTTTGATAATAGATAACATACAAGACATCAGTCTAATTTAAAATTCTCTTCTATAAACCCTTGGGTGTAAAAAAAATGTTTTATTTGTGGAATATATCGATTTTGTTTTTACTAGAGTAACAACAAAAAAACCAGGCCATTAAAAATAATTGCTGACTCAAACACCCTTGTGATTTAATGACTTTCATCACCCAAACAGAAATTCCCAATTACTGATATACTACTTGATGTCCTACTGTTCCAGAATGAAGTAATAGCCTCAAAATGTGACAAAGATTAACTGATAAGAGACTCGCTATTGTCTTTTAATCAGTTGGATTTATTTATTTATTGATAACAAATGCACAAAGCAGAAGACTTAATGCAATTTTAAATCCACAATATGTGCTAGAAAAATGAAATAAAAAAATAAAGCATAGCTTTGCAAGGAAAAGCTGTTTCTCACTCTGAGGTGGCTTGACTGGTTAACACAGACATGCACTTATTTGCAATGCGCAACTGCCACTGTTGCCAAAACAACCCCAGCCAACCGAGGAAAGTATCTAATAAACCAGGGGAGCCAAAACCCAGCAAATGCTGTTTATAACTGTTGGCTGCATTACAGATTTCTCAGTGACAATACTGTCAACACTGCTACTGGCAATAGGGAAGTGAGAGTTTTTCCTTCATCTCATACCTCTCTGCACACAACCATCCAAGAACTCACAGTAACACATGAGGGAGCAGAAATGGCGCTGCACAGGAGCCTCTGTACCACCCATGTCATCCACCAGCACAACAGTGTGAGACACCAAGTGAAGATTCATGCTAACTGCTGTCTGGATGTAGGAGTTCAAGCAGGCCTGGCCACAGTCACAGAACTTTGCAAATTCCAGCTCATGGCACAAGTGGAAAGGAATGAGATGGGGTCCGTAAGGTATCCTGTTGTGAAAACGAACAAAACAGTAGACAGGAGTAGCATAGACGTCTTAAAGTAGATTAACTGGAGTTCACCTCTGAGCATTTATTAAATTACATTTTATTGGTTTGATAGAGGGGGTTAGGGTTAAAGGTGTTAGCTAGGAGTGTGATTATTGAGATAAATTACAGCCCCAGTAATCCCAATTCATTTGTTTTGGATTTCAGACCAATAGAAGAATATAGATCAGATTGTCATGGTTTATTTCCTGGTATTTACATTTTTATCAGTTTCATTAGACAGAAAACCACAGCTTTTTTTTTTTTTTTTTTATTCCAACCAGTTTCATAAAATTATTGAAACATTAGAGGCTCACAGATGTTTGTTGTTACACATGTGCATTCATTCAGAATAATGTTTGAAAATAAAAGTTACAAATTAAAATTCACTGACAAAGTCAATTGTCAGATCTCAAAAACATGCATTTGATCTTCATAAGAGAAGATTGAAGAGAGAAAGCCCTCTGGACAAACAACTGAAAAATGCTGTGGTTAAAAACCCAGAGAACCATTACCACTGAAGAAACCACAATTTGATTAAGTAAGCGGATCACAGGCTTGATAGTGTGATAAGAAGCAAAAGGATTTACAACCAAAGTGCCATTTGCTTTAAATGAAATAATTAAATAAAATTTCTGCTTCAATATTTTTGTTTACTTGGATGGACAGGTACACAAGGTGCTGTGTTCTTTGCAATTTAAGACATATGGATGTAAATACCTGGAAATAAATGCTGAAAATGTGATCTCTAACTCAGATGTTGTCAGTGCAGAACCAAAGTCATGTCATAATCCTTTTTGTGACACAGGGCACTCACCTGAAATTCAGCACAGCTCGTAATGCCAGCTCCTGCAATGTAAGAGGAAAGGAAAGCTGAATGGTGTGATCCAGAAGGTTTGGTTGGGTGAACGGGTTGCCAAAGAGGTCAAGGTTTTCCAGTGAGAGCTTTCGGAAGTCTCCAGGGAGGACAGTCAGCTGATTGTGTGCAGCTGAAAGGAAGCGCATCTTGGTTAACTGTCCAATGTGCAAGGGGAGCCTCAGGAGTTTGTTATCATCCAGTTTGAGGTTGACCAGCTCCCGCAAACGGCAAAACTGAGCTGGAAGGACCTGCAGGCGGTTTTGGCTTAAGTCAAGATGTTGCAAAGTATGCTGGAGAGTGGAGAGACATAGTGCTTCACTGAAGCTCTCCAGATGGTTGTTGTGGAGAATAAGTTCTGCCAGACAGCTGAGGTCACCTATGGTGGCTGGAAGTTTCTTAATGTGGTTGTTGCTGAGGTCAAGTCTGCGTAGTGCTTTGAGGGACAACATTCGCATGTCCACTCTGGAAAGCTTGCAGTAAGACACCTGGAGCTGTTCCAGAGAATAAGGAAAATTAGATGTGAGAGGATAGTCCTTCTTGGACATGATAGTGAGCTTTTTCTTGGGTTTCTCCACATCTCGGGCACGAACAGGGGTGAGGGTGGAGAGTGGAAGGCTGTCTGGGTCAGATCCCTTATGTGCAAGTCGTGCAGCAGAAAGGAAATTTTTCAAACTGTTGGCATCTGCCTAACAAGCACACACAAACAAAAAACGAAACTGTTTCATATCACAATCAATGAGTGCAATCTTTCGTGCTCATTCTGCATTTCATTTTGGCACTATTTCTTTTTGTCATCTTCACATATATGGTTGAATTATAACTAAGATTTTATCATCTACAATCAAACAACAAAAGAGAATAGGCCAAATTTATTTTATTTATTTTTTTAACACAAATAACTTGGGAGGCTAAAAGTCCATGTCTTCTTCAGTGCTTGGGAAACAGCCAGACAGCATTTCACACAATACCTCAAGACATAAACTGAAAGAGAACGTCTATTAAGTCAAATTATCATGGAGAAAGGGGAGGGGCTGCCATTCTTCTCAGCATAGTAATTTTAAAAGCACACAAACCACAAACTGCACTTAAAACAACAACCCGGCTGCAACAGCTGACAAAATTTCTATTTTTATTACTGCTTAGTTGTTGGAGCGATTGCTTTGAAATGTGTGTAATTTCCTACTCATCATCACACTCATTCATTTCATTGAAAGTGTCCCATTTATACCTCAGAGAGATGGAAAAAGTAGGACAATGACTTGGGTCCTAGTCTTAAAACTAGGGTAATCCAAAATCAGGTCAGGAAGACATAAACCTATTTGAGAATATTGAGAACACAAGAACTGTGTTAAAGTAAAAACAGTACACTTGATCCCCCTGAACCACAGAGCTCTTCCTCTCCTTCTAAAGCTCTCTCACCTATGGAGACTAAGTGAAAGGTCATCAATACAGAAATGTACTTCATGTATTTCAGGGGGTTGTGGTGCACAAGTTAATAACCTATATAAATGTTCTTTGCAGAAATAAGAAACCTAAGAAGACACTACAACAACAATCAATAGAAACATGGCATGAGGATGTTTACCACAAAAAAGTATACCCTTTTCCCCCTGGAATAGGCAAATCATTCGGTGTTTATGAAATTTAACTATTTATTTTTTTTAATCTAGTCAAGCTGAATAAATAAAAGCCCATCCAAAACTACCTAAACATTGTACATTTTGTTTTTAAGCCAGATGTTAGCTTTTCACATTAATACTGCTGTAGACAAAGCAGGACATCTTTGACCTGCATCACTGTGTTAACAGAATTACTTTTTTTTAATTTGTATTTTTGTTTTTTTAATAAAAGGGAGCCCTGGTGTTCTTTTGACTTTTTGCTAAACATTCAATTTTTAATGAATAAATATTAGGCATGCAAAAGTAACAAAATATCTAACTAGACACTTATGTAGTAAAGAGAACACTGATACTTTGTAAAAAGAAAACAAAAAAGAAACATTTAGCAGCAACAACAACTGCAATTAAAAGCTTCCACTAATGGGAAAGATGTGTTTAGCATTGCTGTACAGAAATTTTGGGTTACTCTTCTCTGTCATCTTTTAAATGCTCTACAGAAACAAAACTGACATGACTAGATCAAAAAGCCTTAAATGATCAATTTATGACCCAAACGCCAAACTAATATACACAGGGCTGCACGAGAACTAAGGAAAAGTTGCTCCAAGGTAGTGCTATAGTGTCAAAAAGTATTACATCTTGCAAGTGCAAAGTACGAATATTAAAAGAAATTAATCTAATATATATATATATATATATATATATATATATATATTATATATATATTATATATATATATATATAATAAAAAAATTCAGCATTCAAACAGAATGGGATAAAAAAAAAGTCACAACATAAAACAATTTTTCAAATTAAAGCAGTAAAAATCAACAGCTTTAATAAGCACAATATGTAATGTATCACTCTTTTACTTACTACAACTGATATCTCTTCAAGGTGTATGGTTAGACCTACGACAAACTTACCTTGCTTAAGCAGATGTCTACTGAAGGTTCTTTGAGTCGCACTGTGGCTTTACCTTCCTCCACAAACCAAGTGAAGAACTTCTCAATATTCTCCTTAAGCTGAAAAGGGTAAAAAAAAAAGCAAAAGTCACTGCAATGTTGCTGTTGTAATGAGTCATCACAAACGGCCAAAATGGTCATCAGACAAATAGAAACAAAATCTCTCCAAAATAAATAACATTCACAGTCACTGGTGTACAGAAATGCCTAGAATCACAATGATATGGTATTAAAGAAAGACATATACCTTGTATTTAGAGCCGGCTCTATCTTTTGCAGTGCATATCAACAAATAGACATTACTACGCTGCGTAGTTTTATCCACATGCTTTCCTATGGACAGCACAGCCCTGGTTCCTTTGCCTTTACTCTTTATCCCAAACGTCGGAAGCATCCGATTCACAACCTCGACCTCGCACTGCAACTTCATCGCTACTCAGCATCGAGGTATCTCGATCTCAATGAAGCTTCAAATGCAAAGAAGCGAGCAGCCTAAAATGTTCGAACAAGCCACTTGGAAACAAAATTGAAATCACCAAAACAAACTAATCTAAATTATTTCTGGAATATTCGTAAGTTAGTACTATACATGTCACACCAGAGTCCCCAAACGCTATGTATCACAAGTTAGCTCTAGTTTGCGACAAAACATTAGGTTTTTATTAATCTCCTAAACGTGTTAAAGAAATCAGCTTAAACTTTGGCTAGTTTTCGTGACTTACAGTTCAGTTAAAAGCATTTTGACGTTCAAACCAACCAATCGACGTTCAAACCATCTCGTTTTCGAGAAACTGAGCTAACGACTAGCTGGCGACGTAAACACATTAAAAAAGAACGGCTACGGGGAGGATGAAGACTGTAACTTTCAATTCGACAATTTGCTTCTTAAAACATGACATGCTCATACGATATTTAACCTGATTTAAAGTAAGCTTTACACGAAGCAATCACAGGTAATTTTAAATAATCCGTTATGTAATAAAAACAACGCGAAGGCACAACGGTGTTTCCTGGGGCGGCAGCCCGCGTTATACCGCGTGGTTGCGCTTGCGCAAAACAGGCGCTTCCCTGACTAACATGGCGGTGTGATGTTGCTGAATTTTTCGGCCGCCAAATAATCAAACAGGCTCCCGTAGAATATGAACGTGCTTTAAGGGTGGATGATTTTTTTGTACTACAAACTATTTTGTTTCTAAAATTAAAAATTTCAAATGAACCAAACAAAAAAAACTTTAATATAACTAGGACGCTTGTTTTTACACTTTATTCTAGCATATTTTCGTTTGGAGCGCAACAGTGTGGCATGAAAACAAAAAGGCGGAAAGCGCGGGAGAACGAATCAGCTTTCTTGGTAGCGAGAACTTCCTTGATCACGTGATGCCTTTGATAAATGTTTTGCTTGTTGATTTTGAGGACCATTAACGCTACCTTGTAGCCTAAAACGTATTGTGAACTGCCCACAACTGTCTGAAAATAGTGGACATTCTGTAAGATTAAAACGTGTTCCTGAATCGGCTGGATAGGTTTATTGTAGTGAACCGGTTCAATAGAATGCGTCGTTCACGACTCGGATCACCGCCAACTGTTGTGACACATTCCAGTGCGATTTTCTACTCAACAAAAAGAGCTGTTTTAATGAGAATACCTGCATTTCTCATGTTGGACGAGAGATCATTCGGACGTCATTTTTGCGAAATCGGCTTTCCCGATTTTATGCACGACACGTGGTGTTCTTAGCTGGAGGTTTTCGATGTGGTAAACAAGGTTTGCAATACAACCAAGTCCTGCGCCTGAATATTCAAGCATTTTTCTGTCATATGACAAGATAAGAACTACGTGCTATCAATCAGCGTAACGTGTCTAGGGTCGTGTGTTGATCTGGGGACTGGAGACACCAGTTAAAGCTTGATAAACGAGTCACACGGTCTTAACTCAATCAGTCAAGAATGGCTGAGATGGACGATGACGGGGATTTGCAGGATGTGCGAGAGGAAGACGATTCTGAGCAGGAGGAAGAGGGAGAGTTCCAATGGGAGGAGCAGGACGATCAGAGAGAATTCGACTGGGTCCAGGAGGAAGAGGTCGTTTTGGATACAGACGCTTCCCAGTCTTTTCCATCAGACACTCCGGCAGAGAGGAGTGGACACATCGCTGTTGTGGATAATAACTACATGTATATTTGGGGCGGATACAAGGTGAGCGATCAAATGTCTGTGGATGAAACGTTCAAGTTATGTTCGTGTTGGAAGTGAAGCTATGGTCTTTCTCAATTTTTCAGAATGTAGATGCAGCAGCTTTCTCTGATCTGTACCTGCCAAAGAACGAAGTGTGGATTTACAACATGGAGACAAGAAGATGGTAACTTTTTTTTTTTTTTTTTTAGTCCTGGCTTCTTATTCTCATGAAACCTTTCCAAGAAACCAGAAACGTTGCATCTTACTGTACAACACATCTGTATTTGTCAGGAGGATGCAGCTGTCAAAAGGAGACCTCCCAGCTTCTATGTCAGGCAGCTGTGGTGTTTGTGTAGACGGCACTCTGTATCTCTTTGGAGGCCATCATGCAAGAGGGAACACAAATTTGGTATTATTTATGTGCCGTTGTAGACTGTTTTACTCTCCCAGTTAAAACTGGGTTTATTTTTTCCTTCAAGAAATTGGCTGCATATATGTTTGATGTGTGTGTGCAGGCTGTGTTTAAGGGTATGCCAAAGTCCTAATGGTCCTTACTATACGGTTTAGGTTTATTGTCTACCTTTGAGGGCATCTGCATTCTGCTGGGAAAGGATGAAAGACCTGAAAGGATTAGCTCCCACATGCAAAGACAAACTGGGCTGTTGGGTGTACAAGAACAGGTTAGTGGTCAATTCATCACCTAATGGTCAAGCTTTTCAGGAGCTTGTAATGTAGGATCTGAACAATGAGCTGTTGTAGACTTCCAGGATTTTGTGGGAGTTGTCCAGTACCCTGTGTATATTATTACCACAGTTTGCTTTTATCAGATTTGTTCCTACCTTTTGTAATTACAGGTTGGCATTTTTTGGAGGCTATGGCTATGTGGCACAAGCAGGTCATCGAGGAACATTTGAATTAGACGACGATTCACTCATGGTGTGCAAACATTCTATATTTTCCTTGGTTTAAAACATTAGAATGACATATCGCATAAGTGCTAATGTACAACTGATAAACTTCCAGGGTAATCATGTGGGAAGAGGGTGGAATAATCACATTCACATTCTCAATTTAGAAGTCTCAACATGGAGTCAGCCTATCACAAAGGTAGCTAAAATTTATTTCTGTGTTTTGTTTTATTCCCTTCTGGTTTATTTATTAGTTTTTTGAGAATTTGTTTATTTTTAAAGCTTTTCTGTCTCACATTACACAGGGAAATGCTCCAACCCCACGAGCAGCCCATACTTGTGCCTCGGTAGGAAATAGAGGATATGTCTTTGGAGGGCGTTATATGGTGGGCAGCTGTCTGTTGATGCTGTGGATACAATAAAAAAAAATTAAAACATGTTATTGCATTAAAGGGTGTTGCTTTTTCAACAGGATCATCGCCTAAATGATCTTTACTATATCAACATGGACACTTGGGAATGGTGTGAAATGTGAGTTTGAAATAACATCTCAGAAACAGTCTTGTAATGTTCAATGGAAAAGGATCACTGATGATAATGTCTCAAATTACTGGAAAATTCACATTCTATAGAAAGGTCATAATTGCACATTTTGATATAAAGCTGAAGCTGGTTCACTTGCATTTCAGGTCTGTGCCACAGCATGGTCCAGTTGGTCGTTCATGGCACTCTTTCACACCTGTGTCACATGACCACATCTTCCTGTTTGGTGGCTTCACTACCAACAGAGAAACGCTGAGTAAGACAAAACATTGACAACATTAGGAAGTTCTTTCAACTTGTTTTTTTTAATATTTCAAAGAAAAGTAATAGAAGTGGTTAAGTGAAGTGATTTTCTCCCCTAGGCGATGCCTGGCTATATTGTGTGAGCACAAATGAGTGGAGGCTGTTTAAACACAACCACACAGAAAGTCCCAGGTGAGATGACAATCTTGTTTTATTTATTTGGGCATGAGTTTGCTTTAAATTAAAGTCAGTAAGAATGCTACTTCTAATTTTGTATGTGTGTGTATTTCTGTTTGAAGACTCTGGCACACAGCATGCTCAGGTCCAGATGGGGAGGTATTTGTGTTTGGAGGCTGCGCTAATAACCTTCTCTCACACCAGAGAGCCGTGAGTTCAGCCTTTCACCCAACCTAAAAACAGTCATGCAGCCACTGTTGGCACTTCAATCAGCAACCTCATTTTTATACCAAACATTTGGAAGGTCTCTATGGGCAGCATATTTTATATTCATATTTTGAGTTTCTGGCTAGATTTGAATGTCTTATTTGTTTTGATATGTAGTAATTCAGTAGCTTTAACTTTCACGTCGTTCTCCCTGCACATCATTCTCCCTGCACATTGTTCTCGGTCAGATGTGTTCATTTGCTGTGAACACTTTGTGTTAGTTTTCTTGGTTGTTTAGGGCGTTTAGGGCGTCAGCCACGTGATCGGAGGATCGGGGGTTTGAACCCCTTCCCAGTGGGTTGCCCTGAGGTACCCTTGAGCAAGGTGCCGTCCCCGTCACGCTCCTCCCTGCGATGGGCTGGCGACCTGTCCAGGGTGCGTCCCCCGTCCTCGCCCTGTGTGCGCTGGTTTGGACCCCAGCACTCCCCCGCGACCCCGTTTGGGACAAGCGGCAGAAAATGGATGGATTACATTGTATATTCTATAGTATAATTACCCATTTATACAATGGTCTGGAACAGATTAAGCATATTTACATACAATCTTATGGGGAAATTACGTTCTGGTTGCGTACAGTGTGTTGGAACGGTCATGACTAGAGGTTCCGCTGCGTAAGGCTAACAAAAAATTGAAGAAAGAAGACACATTCTGTGGTCACATCATAGGTCTTGCATAGTTACAATGACCAATAGCAACTGAAATAGCAGTAGTTCTTTCATCTTATATTTTTTTGAGAAATTTTTTTCCAAATCATATGCTCTAGAAGAAGCCTCTGTTTAACTGTTTGCAGGTGGAAATAGTGACTAAGCCCTAGTACATGACCACAAGATGCTTCATAATACAGTCATGATCCAAAGTTTAAGACCACTTGACAAATGACATAAAATCATATGTTGCATGGTTGGATCTTAACAAGGTTCCAAGTAGAGCTTCAACATGCTACAAGAAGAAATGGGAGTGAGACAAAACAATTCTTTGAGCATGCAATTTATTGAAAACAACGCTTAAACTGAAACAGGCTGTTGTCAAAGCTGATCAAAAGTTTAGGACCACACCTCCAAAAAACCCCATACTTCCCCCCCCCCCCCCCCCAAAAAAAAAAAAAAGAAATCAAAGTTGATGAACTCAGTAATGAGTAGCTCCACCGGTATTGTTGATCACTTCAATAATTTGTTGCAGCATGCTTGATTCAAGCGTTTCCATGAGGTGAGTGGGATTTCTCCAAGTGGTGAAGACGGCTGCACGAAGGGAATCTACTGTTTGGAACTGTTGTCCATTTTTGTAAACTTCCCTTGCCATCCATCCCCAAAGGTTCTCAGTTGGATTTAAATCAGGGGAATGTGCAGGATGGTCCAAAAGAGTGATGTTATTCTCCTGGAAGAAGTCCCTTGTCCTGCGGGCATTGTGTACTGTAGCATTGTCCTGTTGAAAAACCCAGTCGTTACCACACAGACGAGGGCCCTCAGTCATGAAGGATTCTCTCTGCAACATCTGGACATAGCCAGCGGCCGTTTGACTTTTTTGTTCCATAACCCTCAGGATCATTTATGAAATTCTTACTGCGCCTCAGTAGCGATGGCGTACCGCGAGAGACCCTGCTTATGCAGTTCAACAACCCGACCACGTTCAAAAAGGGAAAGTTTTTTTGCCTTTGCCATCAGAATGTCATGAGAGTGTGACTACCTGACAGAAAATGGCAATGAATCCACATTTTTGCACAGATTTGGCATTTTAAAGGCATGTGGTCCTAAGATTTATCAGCATGTTTTCAATAAATTGCATGTTCAAAGAAATGTTTTTTTCAAAAATGCTAGTGATTAACTATAACGCAACACGTTAAATGCAAGGTTGGGCCATCATGGATTGGACATGTCCCATGTTTAGGAAACACAAGCTAGACAAAGGTTTTCAAGCCTGTATTGAATACTTCACTTTAAGTAAAAGGTTACTCATCTTAAAAACCTTGCTATGTTCCTCTTCTTGTTTCTGTCTCTTCAACAGGCCCACAGCAATGAATTACTCATTTTCAATGTTCAACCTAAATCACTGCTTAGGTGAGTGTTGAGATACTATAATGCAATTATACATGGTTGAATGATGGAGCCTTTTGATTAACAGTTGATTTTTATGCATGCATAGGTCTTGTATGGAAATGGTTGTACAGCACAGACAGCAGCTGGAGAGCTTGTGGGACTGCCTGCCCAAACATCTCCTGCATAGCATTAAACAGAGGATTGGCTCCATCAACACTGGTGGTTCATAGAAAGAGATGCACACTGAAAGCAGTAGTGCACCAAAACTTTGCTTAACTGCCAAGGCATAGAGGCTTTTTTTTTTTTTTTTTAAAAGAAGCCTTCAAGTGAAGGTTAAAGGATCATTCTATTTAAAAGCAATGCTTTCTTTACAAAAGCCATGATCTGAAAGTTTAAAGGGCCTATATCTTGTAAAAATGTATTTGAAATAAGTGGTTTAAGTGGTAGGTAAACACTGTCAAAGTTTTAAGACTGAATATTTACTCCTCTGTCCCTGTATATAAATTTGGCTGCAAAAATAGCTGGTGGTGTTATGATGCATACCCATCTTTTCAGTATAACACTGTTTAACATTCTCCACCCATATTAAGGAGTGTTTAAGCTTGGAATACTTTTTGAATATGGCACAATATAAGGCAATAAAGGTAATTCAGCAAAAAAAGCCTTTTTCTAAGTGGGGGAAAAAGTTGGAAAATAATACACTGTAAATAAATTGAATTTTTTTCATTAAAAATTAAACTGTTCAAGGTTAATAAAGCCCCACAAATGTTATAAGCTGACCTTGCAGGGGTAAAATTTATTACATGTCCCATTTGAAAGGAATTTTTGATTCACAAACAGTTTGGAAATTCCTCCAGCTCTGACCTCACTCTTAAGAGTTAATGTGATGACACTTAGAAACTGTCAGGGATGAACATGTAAACACTTCTCTAACTCTCCTCTGCTCCCACTGTTCCAGCAAAATCAGAGCATTATCAGTATAGTGTAGAATGTAATCACATGGCCTGAATGCCTCAATACATTAAAAGAAATTAATAAAGAAACAGCAGTTATGTTAGTGACAACCATGAACAAAATGGGGTTTTAATTTAATAGGCTCTTCATTACTTGAAAAAGGAGAACATCTTTGAGAACATGTTCTCATGGTACATTATAAAGTGGCTTCTATCTCTAGACAAATTTGCATTTTGGCAGTTTTATTTACAGCGATGAGAAAGGGTGTGACAATCAGCTGAACAGCATGTTTGTGTGTGCCAGAAAGGAAACCAGTGCAATCCAGTATATCGCTAAAACGCCTGATTCGTAGACATGTAGCTACAAACTAGTGCTGGGCTGGTTTTAAAACAATAGAAGGGTCTTTCATTTTATTTTCAAGCCAATAAAATATGCTTAGTAATCTGAGTCATCTGTGTCTCTTGTTATTAACATAACCTCCTTTAAATGAAATACCCCCAATGAAAGAATATAGAAATACTTCCATTATCACACAAACCTGAGCTATACTGACAATATGATCAAATTCAAAGGGTTTTAATAAGTGTTTATACTGTATTTGATTTTTTTTTGCTTTTGGCTGTCATCACAAATGAAAACACTTTTTTGTAACAAGTCATACTAATCTACAGTTCACAATTCATTTTCATCTCCACAGAAGACGTGTAAGACAGGGTGTGGACTCCCCAAGGTTTCTTGATTGTAATAGGCAGCCAACTCTTAGCAATATAAACACAGGTTTATTTTTTCTTAGCTGCCAGCAGATTGGGAGCTGATACTTTCACTTTCCCAGGCATGTTTCTTGATAGATCTGTGTCCTAGAAATGAAAATGGACAAAGAACAATAAAATAAAACAATAAAAAGTGGTAGAACATTCAGATTTAACAACAAATTTGTGTTTGTATTCTGCTTGTTAAATTTGAACAACGGAGCTAGAAGCAAATACCTTAATGCTGCGGAAAAGGTCTCTCTCTCTGGCACTAGCTTCCTTTGCACGCATGAAGCTCAACAAAGCAGTACGGGCAGCTGCCAGATTTAAAAGATTCAGTGGTTAGAGATAACCACAATAAACTAAATCAGGCAGTGTAACTACAGTCTTTACCTTTTCCTTTTTTTTGTGTCCCTGGAGTCAGTTTTACTTTGTACCTGAAACAGTGAGAAAAATGATGCGACTAGAAAGGAGTGGATTTAATTTTTTAAGGAGTGATTATACACTGAACTACACAAGAATTCTGTGTGCTAAATGTGATATGTATATATTGTACTAAAAGTACATTATGCACATATAGGGCATAGTATGTGGTTTTAAACAGAGCACAGAAAACATACTTGTAGTTTGAAAGAGCTGTGTATGGTGCACACACTGGTACTGCAAACAGAAGCAAATCATCCATATCTGGTTGACCAGTCAGAGACGAGAGGAAATCTTCCCCTTCCTAAGAAACCACAAACAGAAGAAAATGCTGTGACTATATTTGCCCCCTCTGATTTTATCCTCTTATTATTAATAAACACTTGATTGTTTCTAATCTCAAAGATAAGTAGTACAATACACAATACCAACACTCAACATGCTTTTCAAATGATCTTGTGATTTGCTGAAAAAAAAACTCCCATATCTCTGAAAAAGTAATTTCTCCCTTTGTCCCTCCACCAATTAACCAAATTTAATCATGCCATTTACATAAAGAAAGTAAGACATGAAAGGCTGGCTGTTTACAGAATGCGGTAAAGTATTTTAAGGGAAAGCTGACTGGAAGGGAAAAGTATGGTATTTTCTAGCAAGCCTGGCAGTTCATAAAAATAAAGTCCATCCATCCATTTTCTGCCGCTTGTCCCAAACAGGGTCGCGGGGGGATGCTGGTGTCCAACCCAGCGCACACAGGGCGAGGACGGGGGAGGCACCCTGGACAGGTCGCCAGCTCATCGCTGGGAGGAGCGGGACGGGGACGGCACCTTGCTCAAGGGTACCTCAGGGCAACCCATTGGGAAGGGGTTCGAACCCTGATTCTCCGATCACGAGGCCAACGCCCTAACCACTAGGCCAAAGTTATAATTGTTATTAAACTGTTGTTGTTAAATTATAATTGAGACTTTAATATCCAAGTGGAGAAAGAGCAAGGCTCATTGAAATTAGCATTCACATCCATCCTTAATACTATGGGTTTTGTCCAGAATGAAATGGGACCCACTCATTGTTATAGTCATACTTTAGACTTGATCCTTACACTTGGTGTAAAGATCACAAGTTGACAATATATTCATTATTCCCCAGTCAGCAGTAATCTCAGATGATGATCATCATCATCATCACATATGAGATTCACAACAGCTCTAATTTATTTATAACACTTCAGGATCATGTTAGCCATACAATAACGTCCTCCACAGCTCATAGTTTTATCAAAAATCTTCTGGATTTATCAACGCTTATTAGTTCACCATCTGGTCCAGAAGAGCTGAACTATCTTACTATAAAGTGAAAGTGAAACTGAAAACCCTAGTCATTGCGAGGTCACAGCACAGCACACAGTGAACCACAACGAAATCGGACCTCTGCATTTAACCCATGCAAACACCATGCAGCAGTGGGCAGCTATTGAAAGTGCACGGGGAGCAGTGACAGGGACGGTACCTTGCTCAAGGGTACCTCAGGGCAACCTACTGGTGAGGGAATCGAACCCACAATGTTCCGATGTGGGGGCAACTCCCTAACCACAAGGCCACCGCTGCCCCAAGCGGTGTACATCTAGAGAACACGTTTTTTTCCCCATGTTAGACAATGTAGCGCCGTTAACACGTAAAAGATTTAGACAAAAAAAGCTTGCTCCATGGTACGCTAACCAAACACAAGCTCTAAAGCAAAATATGTAGAAACTAGAGCGTAAATGGTGGCTGACAAAACTAGAATCATTTCACTCTGCCTGGACTGAGAGTTTCTTACAGTATAAGAGGGCACTTACATTCGCTTGCTCTGCCTACCTATCCACTATAATAGAATCCAATAAAAATAATCCTAGATTTCTTTTCAACACAATAGCTACACTCACAAAGAACCATGCAGGAGCAGAAAGCCAGATACCTGCAATGTACAACAGTGATACTTTTATGGAATTCTCTAACAAAAAGATTGAAATCATTCGACAAGAAATCCAAAACCAAATGACAAATGCACCACGTCTACCGCTCGATACAGATAGACACAGATCAAAACCTCATGCCAACAGAAAGGTTAGCCTACTTTCATCCAGTTCTGCAGACTGACCATCTCAGCTATTTCATCTTCCAGATCTTCTACTTCCATTCTGGAGGCAATTCCCACCAGACTACTTAAAGAGGTCACACCAGCAATAATCAGGCCTTTATTAGAAATGGTAAACTCCTCTGTCAACCTGGGCTATGTGCCAAAAGTATTCAAAATAGCAGTTATTAATCCTCTACTCAAGAAGCCAAATCTTGATCCACTCAAGTTAGCAAACTCTCGACCAATTTCTAATTTACTTTTTATATCAAAGATTCTGGAGAAAGTTGTGGCCCAGAAGTTGTGCTCATATATACAAATATATACAAAAATAGCATCTTAGAGAAATTTCAGTCTGGTTTTCGACCACATCATAGCACTGAAACAGCACTAGTGAAAATAGGAGACAATCTGTTAATGGCATCTGACAAAGTGTTGGTATCCCTACTAGTCCTCGACCTTAGTGCCGCGTTCGACACGATAGATCACAATATTTTGCTGCGCAGCTTAGAAAACATGGTTGGTATAACAGGAACAGCCCTCTGCTGGTTTAAATCATACTTGACCAACCGCTATCAGTTTGTTAACGCAAGGGAAGAATCATCACTTCGTACAAAAGTTAGTCATGGAGTTCCGCAATGCTCTGTCCTAGGCCCCCTACTCTTCATATTATATAATCCTCTTTCTTGGTTCAGTTGTCCAGAAAAATAGAATCAGCTTCCACCGTTATGCTTATGACACACAGTTATATATCTCAGCTAAACCTGAAGATATCCTCAAATTAAAAAAGACTGAGGATTGTATAGGAGATAAGAAAATTGAGTGACATCCACTCTTTTATATGTTAAATTCTGAAAAGACTTTTGCTAGGTCACAAAATTGCTAGAGACAAACTTGCAGGTTTAATGCTAGAATTTTCAGAATTTTAAAATTAATTTTAATTACTCTTTTAAAAGCCTGGGTGTCACAATTCACTTGGATCTGTCTCTAGATACACACATTGGAAAGATCACTAAAATAGCTTTCCCCCACCTTAGAAACATTGCTAAAGTTAGAAGTGCACTCACACTACATGATGCAGAAATACTGATACATGCATTTATCACCACAAGACTTGATTATTGTAATGCCCTGCTGTCAGGATGTTCCAGCAAAAACCTTCATAAACTCCAGTTAGTCCAGAACGCAGCAGCTAGAGTCCTCACTAGATCCAGAAAATATGATCATACTAGCCTGATATTATCCAGACCTCACTGGCTTCCTGTGAAAGTCTGCATTGACTATAAAATTTTATTGCTAACCTACAAAGCCCTAAATGCTCCTCACTTCAGAGTATCTCACCGAGCTTATTTCTAGCTATGAACCTTCACACTCACTTAGATCACAAGATGCTGGTTTTCTAACAGTTCCCAGAGTTTTGAAACAACAGGGGGAAGAGCCTTTTCATTCACAGCCCCCGTCTCTGGAACAGTCTTCCAGCTACTGTTCGGGACTCCTAGTATTTAAGTCCAGGCTAAATGCTTACTTGTTTAGTTAGGCTTTTAGTAATTAATTTTCCTATTAGTTAAAAAGATTCAGACCCTCGCCCCTCCTTATGACCCTTTAAGAAGGGAAAATAATCAAGGGAGTCAGGTAGATAAGCAAAAACAGGCCCAACCAGGTTGGGGAATGATATGCAAAGTCCCATACATCATTCTTTCTTGCTCTACTATCCAAGGAGGATAGACTTAATGATGCACATAGGCCACTGAGTGGTAACACTTAAGCATCAGCCCATGTCACTGCCTTGATCTTCCTACACCAAACCTCTCTAATCTACTGGGACTGTGATGGGGAAGTCATTGTATCTTCCAAACATCTGAGGTTAGCCCAAGTCAGGTTATAATAGGAGTCACATACTGCATTCTTTAAACTTAAGTTTTGAACTCACTGTACAGACCATATCTAATTCCTTTCTCTTTGTTTATGGTGGGTGGCTGTCCACCATCTATGTGGTGGATGGCTTGGGTGTTTTGTGAGGGCAAGTCCATCGATCTCCATGAGGGTCTTCTGAGTTCCAAGCTGCTACACCGGGATGGCAAAACTACCTTCAGATCAGCTCCATCAGACTGGCTCTTCTGCTAAGATTAAAGCTTCCCCCACTCAAACAGAGCTCCCACCATTAGTGGGATCATCAACCTCCAGTTACAGTCACCAGTGGATGGGTTTCAATTTTGGGTCTTGGTTTCTCGCAAGGTTCCTTTCCTTAGCACTTGGACCTGGATTCTGTAAAGCTGCTTTGTGACAACAGCGGTTGTAAAAAGCGCTATATAAATAAAGTTGACTTGACTATGGTAGGAAGACTTGAGAGGATGGTCAAGAAAAGCTGATTCAAGAATTTTAGAGTGTTTCACTCTTTGGTGTTGGTCCCCTGTGGTCCATCATGTCAAAAGTCAATGCAGCCAAATAAGGAGATTTTAAAGACCCTAAAGCTTCTACCTGCTGACTTGCATTTTGGAGATACCAATTTACTTTTCCAGCAAGAGAAAGCACCTGCCCACAGTGCCTACTACTACCAACCCTTCCTTTGATTGATTTTAGGAAATATTCTAATAAATAAGGACATTAATTATCTAATTTTCATGAGCTATGAGTCATACATCACAATTAAGATAAAAGTGCTTTACATATAAGTGTAAAGAATTTGGGATTATGAGAGTTTTCCTTTTTGACAAATTAGGAACAGAAAATGCAACTTATTTTGATATAATGCATCTCTAAGTATAGGTGTTATCCTTTAGTTAATCACAGGATCATTGGAAAACTGTGTTGCATTTAATCAGGTTGTCTTTTTATCATGTTATATTTTTTTGAGATCAAAAACAAATTTTGCAAACAAATGCACTCGGAGAGGGTGAAAATACTCATTCACTAAATTGTATTTCAAACAGGAATGACAACAGAGAAAAAGGAAATGGAAGACTAGAAAGCTCTGCTTCTTAAGCTTCAAAGAATTTAAGAAAACCTTAGGATCTCTAAGAAAATCTCCAAACTGCATGAAGTCATTCTCAGTGTGAAGCTAACACTTTTGAGAGTATGCAGTTTACATAAAGCCTACCTCAGCTCCAGGGTTCTCTTGATCCAAATGATCAGCCTCCTGGAGATAAGTCAATGATAAGACACAAATGCATCACTTCAGAATTTATATATTAAGATCCTCAAGTTCTTTACAGTCTGGATTACCATACTTACAAATGCTATCTCTCAGATTTAAATAATTTGGCAAAAATCTAACTAACAAAATATTATTTAATTTAGGTCTTTAACTTATTATACATATACATGGCTAGTGACTTAAATTACTGAATAAATATTAAAAGTTTTAATGCTGTGTTATCAATGAGGTGCCAAAAGATAATAAAAACACACAAATTCTGATAGCTAACCCCCAATCTACCTTGTCATCCTGTTCAGTGGCCACTTCTTCTGTTGGGCCTCCGTCCTCCACAGGCTCAACTTTCTTTGCCACATTCTCAATTGTTCTTGGCTTCTGGACAGGTTTCTGTGGAGCTCGCTTCACAAGCTCCTCTTTTCCTTTTCCTTTCTTCCCTTTTTTTCCTTTCTCTTCCTTACTGGAGCCTGCAGACTGTGGAAGAGAATCTTAATCACTATACAACTGAAGAAGTAATCAATGCAAAAAAGACTGCCTGTATTAAAGTGGAAGTATTAAAAATAAAAGACACTAAGTGCAAGAAAGAAAAAACAAAACACATGGTTCTTATGATCTATGATCATTTTTGAAGAGTTATGCAGTAAGGTAAAGGCTACTCCCAACACAGGGATGTGAACCATTAGCCTAGATCAACACAGCATGCAGTACAGACTCCAAGCAGCTTCATCATCAGTTCCCGGTCCTCTTCATCTTGGTCTTTATATTTGTCTTTGATTTTCTTTAGTTTGTTCTAAACAGAGAGAAAACCGTCATGAGAGCTGAAAGTAAGCGCTTTGGCCCTAAAGTATTTAGAGATTTATCAGCATATTTAATTATAAAAAATGCCTTTTAACCTTCTGTCCCCTTTTCAGAGGCTGCTGAGTGGCTCCTCCGTTCTTAGAGCTCATGCAGGTTGCAGAGTGATTCTCCTCACTCTTGGTTTCTGCTTCATCCTGACAGTCATTGCTTTCCTGCTTCTGCTTCTTCTTCATAACCCTTGACACAAAGACAAATCAATGTCATTAGACTTTGTCTGTGAATGAAGCCATACTATTTCAAGGTGAGTTTTTATATATATTCAAAGTTTTACCTTCTCTGCTTTGCACTTATGTAACTTTTGAATTGTGGTTCCATACTGTCCTGTTAGAAGGAAACACACGTTATGTAGGTTTTAATACCTCCAGCTTTTAGCTGTGCTGTCAGCTTTGCTCTCTTGAGAGGTGTTTATATTATACTTTTGTAGTATACCTGTTTTGAAAAGTTTTGCTTGAAACCAGCATTTGGGATTCCTCTGAAAAGGAAAGAATAAAATTTTATAGGACAAAAACAAATTTATAAAAAGCGTATTTACCTAATTTCTTCTATTTTTTCCCCCCATATCACACACCTTTTCAGATCTTTAAACTTAATTTAATACGAGAAAGACATATTTAAAGCACTTCTGCCAAAAAGAGTAGTCCAAGAAGAGTTATTTTGATGTAAACTGTTGATCTCTATTATGGAGTTGTTTAGTTGCAACTGAAAGAGAACCAGGCAATTTTGAAGCATTACTTTTCACATGCTGTTGCAAAATTTTATTTACACTATACATAAAAAATATGAATAAAAAAAGATGTTCTGGGTTACATTAAGATCTGAAATAATTAATGATGTGTGACAAAATGAAATAATAGATATAATTAATAGGGGAAAATCACTTTTGATGGTACAGTTTTATTTAATAAAGTCAATTACCTATTCAGCTGGAGGTGTGTGAGTGAGATTGTGGTGTCTGGAAAACTGATGTCTGTACTCTCCTCCTCTTCCTCACTTTTCACCTCTTCAGCAACTTCCTTTTCACTCATGTCTTCCTGCTTTGGCTTTTCAGCCTCAGGCTTGATTTGACCTGATGTTTCTCTTTCTTCTTTGGACTCGTTTGCTTCATTGCGCTCTTCTGTTTTCAATTCAACTTCTCTCCCTTTTAATTTACCATTCTCTTTATCCGTGTCTTCTCCTTCAGCCTCTCCTTCATTTTCACTGTCTTCTCCTAGGGAGAAAAATGATGGGTTGGGAAATGGGGAAGATAAGTATACAATGATGTTTAAGACTTGGATTAGCCAGAAAACTATGAAAAATAACAGAATAACAAGAATGTAACAGACAAAAATCCATCAAAAACCAAATTATATGGTAAGTGCAAATTCTTTAAGTTTTTTTTTGTACTGAGGGGAATGAATGAAGATCCTGAAGAGAATAAATTTTTTAGATTAATATTTATCATATCATCCATCCTACACACTGTGTTAAGTACTACATTCTATAAATTTAGTTTCACATTTTATCAGATTTGACATTACTGCATATCTATCTATTTCTCAGAAAAATGCCAGCTGTAGGAGATTATGTTTGTTATTTATTCAAACCTATCCAACCCAGCCACTAGGGATACACAAGCCAGTGCATTTCTTGGTGCCAGTCCCAAGCCTGGATAAGAGAGAGTGTGTGTGTGTGTGTGTGTGTGTGTGTGTGTGTGTGTGTGTGTGTGTGTGTGGGTTGGGGATTTCCACACCGGATCAGTTGAGGCACAAGCTAACAACAACCACCATCAGCACTGTTCGCTTACAGAGCGTGGGTGGAAATTGTGCTGCTGTAGGCCAAAGGAGAAGATAAAGAGAAGTAAGGCATGTCTGGAGGCAGGAGGAGAGAAGGAAGGGTAGGGACTTTTAAAGTTGGCAGCATGAGTGGAAAAGGGAGAGAGTTGAGCTCTGATATGATGGAGAGAAGACATGTTGATATTTTGTGTGTGCAAGAGACTAGATGGAAGGAGAGTAGGCCAGGTGTATTGGAGGTGGGTTTAAATTGTTTTACCATGGTGTGCATGGAAGGAGAAATGGGGTAGGTATTATTCTGAAAGAAGAGTATGTCAAAAGTGTTTTGGTGGTGAAGTGAGTGTCCGATAGAATGAGTTCGTTGAGAGATGGAGGGGAAAGAATTCTGGAGTGAGCTAGACAAATCTATAGCAAGTATACCCAGGGTAGATTGGTGCAGACTTTAAAGAACATGTTGGTTGGACATGGTTGGAACAGAGGTGATGAGGAGATGATGGGTAGGTATGGTCAGATGGTTGTAGATTTTGTTAAAATAATGGAAATGGCTGTAGCAAATACTTATTTAAAAAAAAAAAAAAAAAAAAAAAAAAAAGCAGAGGAGTGGAGGAAAATGCACACAGGTGGATTATATCCTTTGCAGACAGGTCAGTCTGAAATAGTGGGGAGAGCATAGCAAAACAGCCTAGGATGGTGGTCTGTTGGATAACCTTGGAGGTCAAGAAGGGGGGGGGGGTCAGCCATCAGCAATCATAAGGTCAGAGTCGAGGATCTAATGATAAAAGCTGAAGGAGGAAGACCGCAAGGTGAAATTCAGGCAGTTAAGTCAAGAGTTACCTGGGCAACTAATGCAAAAGTGGTAAGGGAGACAGTTACAAAGGTTCTAGGTGTGACATCTGGACAGAAGAAAGAGGAAACCTGGTGGTGGAACCCAGAAGAACAGCAGTGCATACAAAAGAAGAGGAATAGCCAGAGAGATGAGGAAACCAGACAGGAATACAAGAAAATGGAGCACAGGGCAAAGAAAGCGGTAACAAAGGCTAAAGATAGCGTATATGGTGAATTGTATGAGAGGGTTGACAGTAAGGAGGCAAAAAGGACCTTTACCAGTTGGCTAGACAGAGGGACAGAGCTGGGAAAGATGTGCAGCAGGTAAGGGTGATAAAGGATAGAAATGTAAATGTACTCACAATTGAGCATGTTGGGCAGATGGAAAGAAAACTGAGAGGCTGATAAATGAAAACAATGAGAGAGAGAGATGAATGGATGATATAAGAATAGTGATCCAGGAAGTGCAGCAGATTAGCAAGATGGAAGTAAGCAGCGATGAAGAGGATAAAGAATGGAAAGGCTGTTTGTCCAGATGATATACCTGTGGAAACAAGGAGGTGTTTAGGAGAGATGGCACAGTTTCTAACTAGGTTGTTTAACACAATCGTGGAAAGAGAGGATGCCTGGGGAGTGAAGGAGAATTCAACTTGTACTGATTTTCAAGAATAAGGGTAATGTGCAGAGCTGTAGTCACAACAGAAGGATAAAGTTGATCAGCCATAGCATGAAGATATGGGGAAAAGGTGATGATAATTAGTGAGCAGCAGTATGGTTTCATGCTGAGAAAGAGTACTACAGATGCAATGTTTGCTCTGAGGGTGCTGATGGATGAGTATGGAAGGTCAGAGTTGCACTGTGCCTTTGTGGACTTGGAAAAAGCATATGACAGGGTGCCTAGAGAGGAGTGGTTTCATATGAGGAAGTGAGGAGTTACAGAGAAGTATGAGAGAGTAGTTCAGGATAGGTATGAGGGCAGTGCAACAGTGGTGATGTCTGCAGTTGGAATGATGGAGACATTTAAATGTAGAGGTTGAATTACATAAAGGATCAATGCTGAGCCCATTCTTGTTTGCAATGATAATGGACAGGTACACAGGAGTCTCTGTTGACTATGATGTTGCTGATATTGTAATGTGTAGCGAGAGCAGGGAGCAGCTTCTGGAGACCCTGGAGAGGTGGATATGCTCTAGAAAGGAGAAGAATGAAAATAAAAAGGATAAAGAAAGAATGTAAACGAAAGGGAGGATGGTTGAATGGTTGCAGCGAGTAGAGTTGAAAAAGATAAAAGAATATAAATACTTGGGATCAAGAGTTCAGAGAAATGGCAAGTATGGAAAAGAAGTGAAGAGAGTGCAGGCAGGTTGGAATGGGTGGATAAGAATGGCAGGAGTGATCTGTGACAGATGGGCACCATCGAGAGTGAAAGGAAGGGTTTAAAAGGAAAGGTCGGTAGTGAGACCAGCTATATTATACCAGTTGGAGATGGTGGTGCTGCTGAAAAGACAGGAGAAGGAGCTGGAGCTGACTCTGGGAGCAGCCGAAAGAAGAATTTTAAACAATCTATTCCATTGATTTACCTTTTGGTAAATCCTTTCAAAATCCTTTCCTATCTAATCCCGTTCACCCAAACTAATTGTGAGTTTACTTCTCCATTACCTGTTGTTTTTATGAAAGTGAAAGTAACTATTCTTGTCATTGTGAAACACAGCACAACATAGTGATCCACAAGGAAGTTACACCAGAAAGTAAAAAGTGAACAATGAAAGTGACTATTCTTGTCATTGCGAGGTCACAGCACAGCACAAAGTGAACCAAAACAAAATTGGACCTCTGCATTTAACCCATGCAAACACCGTGCAGCAGGAGGCAGCTATGAAAGCACCCGGGGAGCAGTGACGGGGACAGTACCTTGCTCAAGGGTACCTCAGGGCTACTGGGGTAAGGGGTTTGAACCCACAATCTTCCGATCCTGTGGCCAACTCCCTAACCACTAGGATTTACTAGGAACCACCTCTGCATTTAACCCATACACACAAACACGTGCAGCAGGTGGCAGCTATTGAAAGCACCCAGGGAGCAGTGACGGGGATGGTACCTTGGGCAACCTACTGGTCTGAGATTCGAACCCATGACCTTCCGATCCTGGGGCCCAATCACTAAACACTAGGCCCCTTTGTCATGCAGAAGAATTATTTTTCCATGAAAAATAAATGTAATCAAAAAAAAGTTTTGGTTTAAATTAAACTTTTGGTTTGCAACTGGGAATTTATTTAAAAATATTTTATTTTAGTAACCATCCTTTACACTGTACTGTATTTGACCACAGTTTTGGTGTTCATGTTTGGTTATGGTTAACCATGGGTAATTCCAGGAATTGCATTTCCAAGACCATAGTCATGGACAGTATTATTGCGGTGATAGCAGAGATTTATTGCAAAGGTCCGATGAAGAATATTAAAAATATAGTATCAAAAAGGAGTGCTTGATTGGGATTGTAAGAGAAGACCATTTGTCACCAAGTGACAAAGCATTTCAGCTGTTAATTTGTATCGTTCTTCTTATAAACATCTCTTCAAGTCTGCAACAGTGCAGGGATGTCATGACATTCTTTATTTCAAATTCTCTGCAAATTCTCTATTGGGGCCTTGTAATGATTGCAGGCAGGCCAGAAGTAAATTCCACTTCTTCATTGTGAACATAAGGCTATTTTTCAGCACAGTAAACTCCAAAATATCCAAATACATTAAACAAAAAATTGCCAAATTGAATTTAAAATATGATTTTGGTAATGACAAATAGAAAATAAATATATTTATATAAAAATAAACTTTTGGCTCCCAAAAATGGTAATGGTGGTCTACTTGTTTAATTTGTCGGAATAAAACGACTAGATATGGTTGCATTGCTGAGAAAAAAAAAAAATTCTCGTATTCTAGCATGAACACGAAGATTAACCCTCCTGCAGCTTTAACACAGATTGAAATTGGACTACTGTTGGCCAAAGGAGAAGATGATGAGGAAAGCATGTCTGGAGGAATGAGGAGAGAAAGAAGGGGAGGAGAGTGAAAGTGAGGTTAGGAATTTTAAATATTGGCAGCATGACTGGTAAAGGTAGAGAATTAGCTCATATGATGGAGAGAAACAAGGTTGATATTTTGTGTGTGCAAGAGACTAGATGGAAGGGTAGTAAGCCCAGGTGTATTGGAGGAGGTATAAATTATTTTACCATGATGTGGATAGAAGGATGAATGGGGTAGATGTTATCCTGAAGGAAGAATATGTGAAGAGTGTTTTTGGGGATGAAGAGGGTGTCAGGGTGATGAGTTGGGAGTTGAAGGTTTGATAACGAATGTCGTTAGTGCTTATGCCCGACAAGTTGGTTGTGAGATGGTGGAGAAAGAAGAATTCTGGAGTGAGTTAGAAGTGACTGAAGAACAGATGGTTGTAGATTCTGCGAAAAGGATGGAAATGACTATAGTTAATACTTACTTTAAGAAGAGGGAGGAGCACAGGGTGATGTATAAGAGTGAAGGAAGATGCACACAGGTGGATCATATCCTTTGCAGGAGGGTCTGTCTGAAGGTGACTTGCAAAGTAGTGACAGGGGAGAGTGTAGATAAATAGCATAGGATGATGGTCTGTAAGGATGGCCTTGGAGGTCAAGAAGAGGAGGGAAGTGAGAGCAGAGTTGTGGAAGCTGAAGAAAGAGGACTGCAAGGTGGAATTCAGGCATAAACATGTTTGAAACATAAACAGTTTGCTGGGCATCTACTGCAGAAGTGGTAGGGCAGACAGTTAGAAAAGTACTTGGTGTGACATCTGAAAGAAAAATGGAGGATAAGGAAACCTGGTGGTGGAGCCGAGAAGTCCAGGAGTGCATACAGAAGAAGAGGGAGGCAAAAAAGATGTGGGACTGTCAGAGAGATGAAGAAAGTAAACAAACCACAGGGCGAAGAAAGAAGTGGCGAAGGCTAAAGATAAGGTGTTTGGTGAATTTTATGAGGAGTTGGACAGTAAGGAGGGAGAAAAGGACCTATACTGATTGGCTAGACAGACAGAGCTGGGAAAGATGTGCAGCAGGTCAGGGCAATAAAGGATGGACATGGAAACGTACTCATATAGTAAAAATCCCTTTACTTTTGTCCCTGTCTCACAGTGCCTCACATTACTGAGGTCACAGAGTTTGTTGGCCTAAATCTGACCCCAGGAGATAGCAAGTGGCTGAACCTGCACTTAGTTACATTCTTACTTGCTTGCATCATCTCATGACCCCCCAGGAAACATCCAGCAGGAAAGAGTAACAGCTCTACTTAAGCAGATGCACTCTAAAGTGGGAGCCTGGATGGGTGGGATGCCTTGAAATATAGGTGGTAGGTAAGGCAGGAATGTAAACAGTGAGAAGGCCTAAGCCTAATGGTGGGAAAGGGGCAAAGGTGGGGGAACTGAGGTTTCAATCATGACAGCATTGAATATTATTGGTGGAAAACTATTAATGGGATGGATTTATGCAAATTTTAGAGGGGTTTGAAATGTATTTAAAGTCCAAAGATGGGATGAGCATTTGGAGCTGCTCCCACGGGACCACGCCTGCTGAAACTCTTCAGTAAATTGGTTGTGCTGCATGTCTCTGACTTCGCTTGATTTTTAACTTCGCTTGATTTTTGACTTCGTTTGGTTTCTGACTTAGAAAAAATTTCAGACTTAGGCTCACACTTCAATTTTCCACGACACTCACAGGTCAACAGAGCATGTTGAGGAGGAAGAAGGAGTACTTTGAGGGGATGATGAATGAAGAAAATGAGAGAGAATGAGAGAAGACTGGATGATGTGAGGATTCAGGAAGTGCAGCAAATAAGCAAGATGGAAGTACGGGCATCGATGAAGAGGATGAAGAATGGAAAGGCTATTGGTCCAGATGACATACCGGTGGAAGCACAGAGATGTTTAGGGGAGATGGCAGTCAATTGCCATCTCTTGTGTCAGAAAGTTTCTGACCAGACTGTTTAATACAATTTTATATTAGTGAACAGCAGTATGTATTCATGCTGAAAAAGAGAGCAAACATGACATCTGTAGTGCTGAGGGTGTTGATGGAGATGTACAGAGAAGGTCAGAAAGTGTTGCATTGTGCCTTTGTGGACTTGGAGAAAGCATATAACAGGGTGCCTAGAGAAGAGTTGTGGTTTTGTATGAGGAAGTCAGGAGTGACAGAGAAGTATGTGATAGTAGTTCAAGATATGTATGAGGGCAGTGTGACAGTGCTGATATCTGCAGTGGGAGTGACAAACGCATTTAAGGTACAGGTTGGATTACATCAAAGATCAGCACTGAGCCCATTCTTGTTTGCAATAGTAATAGACAGGTTGGCGGATGAGGTTAGACAGGAGTCCCTGTGGACAATGATGTTTGCTGATGAAACTGTGACTTGCAGTGAGAGTAGGCAACAGCTTGAGGTGAACCTGGAAAGGTGGAGATATGCTCTAGAGAGGGGAGGAATAAAAGTGAGTAGGTCAAAGACAAAATAAATGGATGTGAATGAAAGGGAGGAAAGTGGAGTGGTTAAAATGCAGGGAGTAGAGGTAACAAAAGGTGGAGGAGTTTAAATACTTGGGATCAACAGTTCAGAGTAACGGTTAGTGTGGAAATGAGGGGAAAAAGAGTGTAGGCAGGTTGGAATGGGCGGAGAAGAGTGGCTGGAGTGATTTGTGACAGATGGGTACCAGCTAGAGTAAAAGGGAAGGTTTACAGGACAGTATTGAGACCAGCTATGTTGTATGGGTTGGAGACGGTGGCACTGATGAAAAGACAGGAGGCGGAGCTGGAGGTGTCAGAGTTAAAAGATGCTGCAATTTTCATTGGGTGTGACGAGGATGGACAGGATTAGAAATGTGCATATTAGGAGGGACAGCTCAGTTTAGACATTTTGAGGACAAAGTTAGAGAAGCAAGGTTGCGTTGATTTGAACATGTCCACAAGAGAGACGAGGATTTTACTGGAAGGAGGATGTTGAAGATGGAGCTACCAGGAAAGAGGAAAAGAGGAAGACCAAAGAGGAGGTTTATGGACATGGTGAGAGAGGACATGCAGGTGCTTGGTTTGTAGGAGGAAGATGCAGGTGACTGGAAGAAATGGAGATGGCTGATCCACTGTGGCGACCGCTAAACAGGAGCAGCCGAAAGAAAAAACAGAAGAAAAAAAAATAGAAGTGCTTTGACTCAAGTTTAAGGGGTATGCCAAGGACTTTTGTTTTGGATGTAAGAGAACCAAGCTACAGTACTGTGCAAACGTTTTAGGCAGATGTGCAAAAATGCTGTAAACAAAGAATGCTTTCAGAAATATAAATAATGATGGTTTCTTTTTAGCAATTTACAAAATGCAAAGTGAGTGAACAAAAGAAAAATCTAAATCAATATTTGGTGTTACTACCTTTTGCCTTCAATCCAGCATCAATTCTTGTAGGTACACTTGCACAAAGTCAGGGATTTTGTAGGATTATAGTCAGGTGTATGATCAACCAATTTTACCAAACAGGTGCTAATGATCAATGTCACACATAGGTTGAAATACAGTCATGTTTGGAACAACCTACCAGCCAAGTTCCTTCAAAAACTGTGTGCAAGTGTACCTAGAAGAACTGATGCTGTTTTGAAGGCAAAGGGTGGTCACACCAAATCTTGATTTGATTTAGAGTTCTCTTTTGTTCATTCACTGCAATTTGTTGATTGATGAAAATAAATGATTAACACTTCCATTTTTGAAAGCATTTTGTTTACAGCATTTTTTCACACCTGCCTAAAACTTTTGCACAGTACTGTATATTCACCCTTCTCCCAGTACTTCAACACTGAAGATAACCCTCTGATTCTGGAAAATCATGGCAGTCTAGCAAGCCCCCAGCCCAAGTAAGTGAGACTCTGATAATTTTTGGACTTGCCACCGGCTCTTTGTATAATAACATTTTATTCCTTAGAATTAAACAGGACGTTTTTGTTTGAAAGGTGCCACTGTAATGAGATTATCAAGGCAATTCCACACCTATCAGGGATTTTTTAAAATGTTGTCTTATACTTTAGCTACATTTGTGTTTAAAACAAACTATGTTCATATGTAATGTTCATATAACAATCCTTATATGCATATAAAGATCATGAATGATGACAGTACAGGTTTGTAAAATTCAATTAACTTAATCCTTTTGTACTAATGATAATGAAAATCTATTTTAATTACTGTATAGTGCAGTACTTTAAAAGTATGGACAGCTCAGTTGCACAGCTGATGGTAAATTTCCAGTATGAACTGTGAGTTCTCCAGCAGGATTTTGTGTGTAGTGCATGCCCACATGTGCGAATACCTAAGAGCTCTTCTTCCTCTAAAAGATCTGCAGTACTGGAAGCCACATCATCCTCCAATGTTTTAACCTTTCTCTCCCCACGATGCCTAAACACACACTGCTCATCAACCTACAATCATAGCAGAGTTTGTTGAGCAGATAAGAATATGATGTAACAAATTTTTAAGTTTATTATGATGTATAGACTGAGCAGGTTTAAAATGTAATTATTTATTATGGCATTAATAACTGTATTACATGTACCATTTTTAAAAAAGTTATTAGTTTTTTTGTTGAATCCCATAAACTGTTATATGAAAGTGAAAAGTGAAAGTGACAACCCTTGTCATTGTGAAACGCAGCACAGTACACCCATACACACATGTGCAGCAGGGGGCAGCTATTGAAAGCGCCCGGTACGGTACCTTGCTCAAGGGTACCTCAGGGCAACCTACTGGTGAGGGAATTGAACCCACAATCTTCCAATTTGGGGCCAACTCCTTAACCACTAGGCCACTGCTGCCCCATATATTACTGAAATTAAGAGCATGACAGATTTAGCTGTAAATACATATTATATATATGAATACACAACAAGGGTAGTTAATTACCTTAAAGAGAAAACCAAAGCCCATAATGAGATAGGAAGGGGGTAAGAAGTTCTTCTTCCCTGAATCAAGACAATTAGACCTTAAAAAACACAAGTACACTCTATACTGACTTGTGAATTAACACCCAGTATAATATAGTGATAATACTGACATACTGACAGTGATTATGCTGATATGCAGATCTTCATACTGTCAGCAAGTTATCTGTTTAAACTCTGATTTTCAAATTATCCTTCTGTACAATACACAGTGATGTAATCAAATAATTTTAGAGGAAGCAAATGTCTTTATAAACTAATCAAATATTAAGGGGAATAAAATATTTTGTATTTTAAATTGTGTAGTATGAAGATTTTTTAACTAACAAGGCATTCAGATTATAGGTAACTATTATGACTAGGTTTTGGCATGAATTAAATAACCATTCCATTCCAATTATATTTCATTGCATAGATACTTAGCTCACTGTTAGTTTAAGACCACATCAGCATCTGCAAAGCACTTACAGTGAACTCTAAATTCTGAATTCTAAATCACTCACACAGAGAAACTTTAGTTTGTACCTCTGATCATGAAACTTCCTGTTGTAAGGTACTCTCCCGATGGAGCAGTCTTGGACACCTAGAGCAAAACAAACATTACAATTAGGCTCTAATAAGGATATATTTCAAAGTCTGAGTATAGTAGACCTACCTGGTTATAGTGGACCCACCAAGCGCTGGTGATCACTTTGGCATCCCATGCAGCACTGTAGCAGACAGCCATTGTCCCAGCCTCAGTTAACGTACGTGGAGAAATTGGCTCACCTACAACAGGGGAAACTCATTAACCTTCACCAATAAAGGATGTTAATTAAAATATTCCTTTAGTAATAGTTTTGGTTTCTTTTTTGATATGTTGTTTTCTTTATTGGTATATGGAGTTTTTGGCCAGAAAGAACACTTTATTTTATATACTTTTAAGTCATTTCATAGATATTGAAGACTTACAGTACTAACAGTACCAAAAAAAAAAAAATCCTACCAGAAGGATTCTTTATGACACAGCTTGTGGCTCCATGGAGATCAGCATGAACATAGATATCCCCTTAAAAATAATTTTGAGGACACCCCCCCCACCCAAACAAGGTTTTAGAGGAAAAGAACATCATGATGAAAAATATAGCCAAGCACAAGCAAAAAGACTCCTTTTATACCTGCTCGCAGATAACGTTTGACTATCATCTCATTCTGCTGCTGGTCTCGTCCAGCTATGATGAGGTAGTTCTCAGAGCTGATGAACCAAAGAAACTTCTCAAACCTGATACCAAAGCAGGAAATTAAACAGTAGAATTATTTAAGGTTAATTTAAAAAGTTCAAGAGCATTATCAAGCCGGCATATGAAATAGATCTAGGTTGTTGATACTCACCAATAAACTTTCCTTGCTTTCTGAATTGTTGTTACTGTCTGAACCTCCTTAAGGGTTTGTTTAGTCTTTTTCTCAGCAGACTTGAAGGCCTTGGAAAAAATTGCACAGTAAATTTAACACAAAGCTCAGTGTTAAATTTGTTGGTGTCATTCTGGGAATCGCAGTGTTTTTACCTTTTCTGCTGCCTCAACTGTTTTCTGTTCTTTTTTGGCAGCACTCCGTTTGTGGTCATAATACCTGAAGAGACATTATGTTTACATTTAAAGTGATTGTGATAAAGTGTGACTGTATGCACAGTAGTCGTTGAGAGGTTGAGCAGTTTGCACTGTAAGATAGTAATGCTCGTTCTGACCACTATGTTCACTATGTTACATTCATAACACTGCTCAATGTAATAAATCAGTAACTTAATAACAAAAAATACGTTTTCAATACTTTAATATTTAATAACATTAAACTTTTTATTTTCAACCTGAGCAAACACAATGCACAGTTTTAAATGATCTTGTGAAGCTTTGAAGCACAAAATCCTTAAACCTCTCTCATCCTTATGAAAAAGTAAATCCCCCTAAACTTTGCTTATGCTTTTAGCAACAACTGCAGTTCACAACCTCCATGAGAGAAGTCTTTGGGTTTGGGATTTGAGTCCTTCTCTAAATGTTTGCTGTATTTAGTCACTTTCACTTACCCCCCATTTTAGGCCCTGCCACAACATGTCAGGTCAGGACTTTGACAAGGTCATTACAAAATCCAAATTGTATTGTTTTTCACCTGTTCAGAATTAGGTTTGCTTCTGATTTTTAACCTGCTATATCAGCCAACTGCATGTGAGCTTTTTGCAGCTTTGCATAAAATGGAATGGAGTGCCAGTTCACAACTTGAAATGTTTAAATGGCAGTAAGCAATAAAAAAGTCAACTGCCCATTGATAACCCATTACATATTTTCCCCTAATGTGCCCAGGAGTCAAATATAGCTTTTAAGAATAACAAGTTTGAACTTACTTCTTTGCATTGGCATAAGCAGAGAAGCTGAGGTCCACATCTACCAAAACAGGTTTGTTCTTCTGGGCCTTGCCCTTCTGTCCTTTATCTTTGTTCGTATTCTTTTTCCCTATTTGCTGCTTAGAATCCTCTGAAGCATCAAGCAATGAACCTTCACCTTCTATGTTTTCTTCTGAACTAATATATGGATTCCTGGGATGCACAATCATTATCATTTGTTTATATTTAATGTCAAATTCCCTAGCTCAGAAAATTCTAACCTTACATAAAAGACTTTTTTGAAAAATTCCACTTTTAATGAAAGCAGATGGAACTTACTTCAGTAGCATGGTGATGTGATTTGTTTGTAGTTTCAGCTCTTTAATAGCACAAGCCACAGGATCCCCAGCTGCCTGAGCTTCTTTGACAATAAGACCAATTTCTGTCCAGTCTACCTGATTTGCAAGAGCACTTCTTACCACTTGCACTGCTCTTTCCACAATTGGGAGATTCATCTCTATTAGCTCACCCTTCAGGCGGTCTACCTCCTTTGAAACAAAGATATATTCAACATATCACAGTGTGTTTATAATAAGTGTATAAGGTGCCACCACCGAAGGCCTTACCTGGGCTTGATGTAAGGCCTCCAAACGTTGCTCATGGTCCTTTCTGACATTCTCCAGCTTCTTCAGGGCTTGTTTCTCCTGCTGGAGAGCTTTCATGTCAATCTTCTGACTCTCCATCTTAGAAAAAAACTCATCAGTAGCCTGGGAAGTGAAGAGAGAAGAAAAAAAAAAAGGTCTATTACCTGAATGGTATAAAAACATACATTTCCCAACCAATTTACCAATAAGAAGGATTTGCAACCCTAGAAATTTAAAAATTTCAAGAAATACAAACCTTGTCAAATGTTTCAAACTCAATGTATTTTTGACTTGAGTGCTGGGCAAAAAGGAATGGGTGAAATTCTTCATACCTATCAAGTTGTGAAGAAGTTCATTAGAAGGTGAAATCGGAATGCTGGTCTTTCAGAAAACAATAGAAAGAACAATACAAATTGATGAACATACGTGAGCAACTCTTCGTGTGGCTTGTCTGGAGTCATACTTGGTTTCTTTTCAGTTTTCTGAATGATATAACCCTTGGATTTTGAAAATGAAAAATAATTATGCGAATGCTGTAAAAGGACTGAATTTGGTATACCCAAATTCAGCCATTTCCATATTTCATACCAACCTTTCCATCAAAGCTTGCTGCTCTCTCCATATAATTCTCTGCCATCTGCAATGCTTCCAAAATTTTTGTTCCAGCTGCAGAAAAATCCATAACTTAGAAGCTGCTTTTAATTTTAAATTCCACATCAATGAAGGATACATAACTGGCCTTCCCTTCTGCATATGTTCATTTATTTTAACAATAACAAGACAAACCTTCTGAGATGTTAAACTGACTGTCCACTTTTATTAAACCTGGGAGCCCAACTTCAATAAGGCAGTGTTCAATGAGAGTGCCACCATATGCTACGGGAATACATACAAAAAACAAAAAGTGCATGTATCATAGAAACTTAGCTTGTGACTTAATCAATAATACTAATTACATTACGTGACAGTAACACTTACGGAGATGGGGATTTAGAATCCTTTTAAGTTGCTCTCCACTCTGTGCTTTTGATAAAATCTCTGTGAGCCTAGAAAAAAAATGGAGACCAGTATGTATTCTGAACATAGAATGGTTAAAACTACAACAAGTGACTTTCTGTTAAACATTTTTGATAAGATAGTAAAAAAAAATATGTTGGAGGCCACCAAAGCATAACATGTTCTACCTCAAACTGCAATAATGTAATAGCATGAAAGAAAATCCCTCTGAGCTGGTCACAGCTCAAATTTTTACATTTTGTCCACAATGTTAAAGAAAATAAGTGCAAACCTATTATTACAGCCCTAAAATTCTATGTAAAACTAGCTTGTTATTGCTGTTTAATGCACTACCCTGAATAAATTTATTTTATCTGATGTGTTTAACATATGAACAAGTGAACAAACATCATGAAATTAGATTTTTGTTGAATGAATCATCACAGTTATTATTAACAATAAAGCATTAACTGTACTTTATCATATTTTATCTGGCCTGATGGAGGAAGGGGCACCGTGCTTATTTTAATGCTTATTACTGCCCTTTACCACTCATAGAATCTCTGAAATGCTCAGCCACTCATAGTTTATTGGTTTATGGTGTGCAGAAGAGTGTTCTCTGTAGATTTTTTTTTTTTTATCAATAAAACACACATACCTTTAAACAGGGTGTTCAAATAATGCCATACAACTTGAGATGATAAACCAGGCTAATTATAATATAACATAAGAATATAACCTCATTTAGGTTACATTATGTGGTTATGATTGTTGTTTTTCATCTAACTCTACTTTGTAGCCACTGACAAAAGAGTGCCAAGATCTAGAAATGATTTCAGCCTCAGGATTTGCATGGAATATCTCTTTTACCTTTCCAGGCTGATGAGGGGTTCCGGAGGTCTTGCATTCTCTACAGGGTATCGTTCCCTCACGGCAATCTTTACATCCTCTACCTCATCTGTGCGAAAGCGCAATAGGTTCAGTATGGTGTACTCATGATCCGTTAGGATTATGTTCCCCTGTAAATGGAAACCACACATGAAAAATAAATCTCAATTGTACAATGCATTACTTCAGTAATACCAATCTTAATCTGTAAACTAGAATTTCGATGGCCAATAGTGACAATAACAACAGTTGTAGAATAATTGCTTTATAATCTAATACTATGAAAATATAAACTATAAAATGTAAATGTATAAAATGTTTATTTACCCTGTCATATAACTCCACTATAAGGTGATACGCAGCCTCTACTGATCCAAACTGAAAGTCTACAATTCTGTCTACACCCAGCTGCTTCACATATACCAGTCTCCTTGACTTCAGATGTTTTCGGCACTGCAGAAGATAAATTAATGTAAAAATATAACATAGAAATATAAAAATTCAACAGTTTGGATCACTTGCAATACATTTCAGTATGGAATGTATGACAAAATAACCAAAGATGATATATTAATGAGAGAGACATATTTGGATACAACATACTTACCTTCATGGCAAAACCAGAGGGCATTATATTTTTAGGCCATTCAAACTCCGTGGAGTGAATCCGAGTGCCAGATTCAATCAATAATACTACTTTGCTGTCTGGCCTGAAAAAGCAAGTTAAAAATAATCTTAAAAATCTCAAGGAGAAAAAAAAGGCATGACAACAACAACAACCTCAAAGATTAAGGTAAGCCTAAAGTAGCCCTGATATTTCTGTAGAAGTCTGTTAAAGGCTTCTTAGAAGTATTTAACATAGCTGACACCTCCGTACATTGACTTTAACCATCATTTACTTAATCCAGAATCAGTCTTAAATCAGTTCTCACTAATGGGCTTGCGAGTTGGATTACTGCAGATTGCAGATTCAATGCGACACTGCCAGGAAAGCATGTTGGCTTATGACCAGTTCTGCCTTTTTCTGATAACTTACTTTTGGAGGCGTATCAGATAGGTCTTATTGTCAATGTCGTAGACATTGTTTACTCGCATCCCAACATAGCTGTGGAACAAAAAAAGAAGTTACTTTAAGACAGACTTACTTTTTTTTTTTAACAACTCCTAAACAATCACATAGCCATCATTCATCTTGAGTTCATCTCAAGTATAATAATGTCCATTACAGAATAACTGGTATATCACAACAAAATGCAATCAAATGAAACAAATAATATATATAAGGCTTCAAATGTTCCCCAGAAAATGTATACCTACTAACCATGTATCTTTTAAAAACACATTTGCACATTTGAGAGGGGGAAAAAAAACATTGTTGCTAGTTTCCACATGTCTGGAAAATTGGAATATTTCAGACCAAATTCTGCCCGTATCTCTCCAGAATTGGAAATGTTTTTTATAGAGGACTGGTCCAAGATCCCTCAACAAATGTTTTCAAACAAACAAGTAGGATACCCTGCTCTGCTCATTGGGCACTGAAAATGGCTGCCCCCTACTGAATAGTGTGCATGAGCTAAAAGCAGAAAAGCATTTCATTGTGGTTTACTGTGTCCTGTGCTGTGTTTCACTATGACAAATAGTCACTTTTCAAGATTGATTTGCATTGAGATGTGTAGCGCAGTAAGGGGATGATAGGAACCATTTCTTATCATCTTATTTTATGCTTACCATGAAATTAAGCAAATAGTTATTGCAATAATCAGGTCAGGAATAAGACTGTAAAAGGTTTGAGAATAAGACAAAGCCATGTAAATCGAGCGAAGAGGCAAGACAGGATGCTGTTTGACAGAAATCAAATCAAGCTCGACCCTTTCCACAATTTAGAATCTCCAGTTTGTAACTTATGTGCTATGCATTCAGATACAGTATGCAGATACTGCTTTATTCTAATTCTTACATTTTAAATTTAGACAAAACCAATTTAAATGTAAATTTCCTAGATTGAAATATGCTTTTAGTCTCTCTTCAAATTATTAACAGAAATAACCGCTATGGTTATCTAGTTAGAATTGTTGCGAAAGCAGGACCATTTATTTTTTAAAAAAGACAACAAATAGTGAGGTTTTGATTTTCAACAAATAGTGAGGTTTTCATTTACGTAGAAAAGTGCTGTCCCAGTTACAAACTATTACGTAAGAGATCAATATTAAGTTCTTACTTGGCGTTCAGCTCGGCAATCGCTGCCCTGATGTCCACTGTGTTAAACCTGTTTTTCATTGTATTTAGATAACTGAAGATGTCAACTTTTCATTTAGAGGAATCCAAATGCGACAACTCGTCATCCACCATACATTCAACAATAAGTGCGCATGTGCGGTAAATTCTACGGAAGCCTGTTTCTATTGCCCGCCCAGGTGCTCGGAAAATGAACGCGCGTTTCGGAATTTGTGGAAAAAAGCAGGGTGGGCATTTCAAGATGCTGTGAACCATGTCAAACATCGAGGAATCGCGGCCCTTGTCTTATAGAAGCAATACTCTCTACTTTTGACTGTAGCTTCAACATTTGCGCTATTTGCGTTTCGACATTTAAGGTCACATTTACGCTTGTCATGTTAATACAAGCTTGGTCATTTAAGTTACACGGAAAACATAGTGAACAAGAGGAAACATACCATGCGTGCTGTGTGCCCTCAAGTACTGGGCTAAATATGGCGTTAACTACTTCCTTCGCTGAAAAACAGCTGGTTTGATGATGAAAGGTTGAGAGTGAAAGACTTTTCCCCCTCAAAAACAGCTTAATAGGAAGCGATTTTTCCCCACATGCTGTTCTGGCTTGAAAATAGATTGAAAAAAACGGGAAGATTTAGCGTTTGAGGACATTTGCGATGCATCCAATGGACGAGAAACGGTGGGTGACTGAGCAAGCGCTCAGTAACTCTGTCACAAAAAAGGGTAAGTGGATGTTTTAACTGCTACCTTTCGTGTCTTTAACGTTTCTTCAGGGATATGGCGTGGCCTGGTAGCGTTCTGCGGGGCCCAGGCGAAATGCTAAGCAGTAATATAAGAGCTACAGGAAAAGCGGGTTCTGTATTTGTACTGGACCTGTCTGTTTCTGCCTCGACTTTACTGGTAAAGCTCACCTCAGGTCAGAGTGGCGACCGGGCGCGTGCCCCGTTACCAGGGCGACGGTAGCCACCCAGCTAAGCTAACATGGCGGTGCAGAAGAGCCCAGGCGAGCTCGGTGACAGGAACTTGTTTTATTGATCAAAACAAGAATGTAATAAGGAGGACTACACTAAGTTAAATAAACAGCGTGACCATCGCCATGTGTGCGATATTTGTTTTCGATTTTTAGTAGTTCGTTTGTGTACGACCTGTGTCGGAGCTTAGTGATGCATAGTAAGTTAAAAGTTTTGAAACACATGACAGAAATAAAGCGTTTGAGGCTAACGCATTGACGGCTTTCGCCATTCATCTATCTTCCAAGCTGAGTTTTTTTTTTTTTCCTGTGAATGTAATACAATTGTTTGCGGTTACCGCATAGCTATCAAATTAGCCAGGATAAAAAAAACGCTTTTTGAGAGACAAACCTGATAAGATAAAAATAATTTATCTGGTCCAAATTTGATGATACATTTTTGTTCGCTTGCCCAGGTTACAAAATCATTCAGAAAATCGGAGAAGGAACGTTTTCAGAAGTGGCGAAAGTGCAACACCTCAAAGACGGGAAGTTCTACGCCTGTAAAACGATGAAACAGAGAGTAAACAGGTACGCTTGGCTGTGTCTCGCTTTGGTTTATATGGTGTGCTGTTAATGAAGCAGGTGTGTAAAGTCTGCCTCACTCGTGGCGCCCACTCTGACAGCTACACGTATTAAAGCTCTGATAGTGACCAGACATTGTGAGGTCAGCGACTCATGACTCTCAGGCATTTAACCCTTTATGTTCCTTCAAACAGACTCTTGTTTGTCATGGGAAAGTGCTGAAGTATAATAATTAACAATACACGAATGAAATAGAGTACTCGGTTTAAATCGTATGTTGCTGAGGAAACTGCTTTTCTGAGGAATTCAGCTTTATCCTGTGCTTTATGGAGCAGTGTTGTAGATGATACTTTGCTCAAGGTTACTTCCTTGTCTGGGACTCAAACCCCCAACCTTCAGATTATGGGGTCTAGTTCCTTAAACATTAGACCACCCTTGCCCAATTCTGCCAATGTTCGCAAACTGACCATCTGATCTGGACATTTTTATATAGCTGTGCTGCACAGAATTGTGCCTTTGTGTAGTTCTCAATTTAAAACTTCCAGTTGTTTCCAACAACTGAATCTAAATTCCCACTGCTTGAAAACTGATAATTGGACTTCTATATACTGTACACAATCAGTATGCATAAGTTGAAACACAGTCGCTATCTCATACAGACCAGTAGGAGAAGCATCCATAAAAAAAGGTATTACGCAGAAATAAACAAAATAATAATACAACTTAATGACAACAATTTGATTGCAGTGCAGCCACACTAATAATTACAGATGCATGTGGGTTTGGAATCATATTTTACAACACATAAGCAGTCCTTCAGCTTGGAGCGGCAGATGGTATAAAGATGGTGATTGGTTTGGACTTTTTGAGCATGTTGTTGAATGGGACAGGTCTGGTGGTAGTGGATAAAGGATGAAAATGGCTGTAGTAAATGCATATTTTAAGAAGAGGCAAAAGGATATAAACATGTATAGTGGGGAAAATAAGAACTGAACATGTCAATGTTTTTCTCAGTAAATATGTTTCTAATGGGGCTATTGACATGAGATTTACATCAGTTGTTGGTAGCAACCCAAGAAAGATGTAGTATCTACAGAAGGATAATGATGATAAGTTGTATGGCTTCATGTGAAGAAGAATACTACAGGGTGTTGATGGAGAAGTATAGGGAAGGTCAGAAGGAGCTGCATCGTGCCTTTGTGGACTTGGAGAAAGCATATGACAAGGTGAATAGAGAGGAGTTATGGTTTTGTTAGAGGAAGTCAGGAGGGGCAGAAAAGTATGTCTAAGTGGTAAAGGATAGTTTTTAAATACTTGTGTTTCAATGCATTTAAACACTTGTCCACAATTCAAAAGGTTTATAGATGTTGTGAAAGAGGAAGATTAAGATGACAGGAATGACAACAGATTGATCATTGTGGTGACCCCTAACTGGACCAGGAGATGAAGAATTTAAAATGTTATGTATGTGTTTCTAAAGACTTATTTTTTGTGATTTTGTCAGTTAAATATTTTATTATTTAATACACTGCATACTTTTACATCTATAGATATTCTTTTGCACACAAAGACAACAGAGAATGCCATGGAAAATTAGAAAAAAGGTCTTAAGTTTCTTTGGAAAAATTTGAATGATTTGTTTGACTCCCTTATTCAGCTTGGAACAGGCACACAATCTTCGTGAAGTCCAGGCAATGAAGAGGTTGAGTCCACACCCTAACATACTTCAGTTTCATGAACTAATATTGTAAGTAGAACATATCCTCTAAAAATAAAAATGTGTAACTATACTGTGAATAGAAATATTCCCAGCCATTATATTTTTGCAGTGACAAAGACACAAGGACCCTGTCCTTAATATGTGAACTTATGGAGATGAACATCTATGAGCTGATTAGAGGTACAGTAAATGTGGCCTTTTTTAAGCTGTTGCCTAATTTTTAATGTGGTATATATAATATATAATTGTAACTTTATGCAACTGCAGGAAGGCAGTATCCTTTTGCTGAAAGCAAAGTCAAATACTACATGTACCAGCTTTGTAAAGCACTGGATCATATGCACAGGTAGGTTTTTGCTATTGAGGCTATCTGTTATCCTATAATTCATGCAGTGACCAAGAGGTCGCAGGTTCTAATCCCATCTTCAGCATACCACCATTGGGTTCCTGAGCAAGACCCTTAGCTCCACATTGCTCCAGGGGGAATGTCCCTGTAGTGTAGAAATGGATAAGAGCGTCAGCTAAAATGTTGTAAAATGTAAATGCGTGGATTTTTCCAGAAGCTCTGGTTTCCTCCTACAGTACAAAGATATGCATGTCAGGTGAATCGGAGATGCTAGAATGCCCCCCCAGGTGTGATTGTGTTAGTTTATTTGTCTGTGTCTGCCCTGCGATGGACTGGTAACTTGTCCAGGGTATGTTTTCCTGCCTTTCACCTTCTGAGAGCTGGGATAGGCTCCAGCACTAACCACAACACAAATCAGCAGAAGCAACTAAGAAAATTAGTAAGAGTGAGTAAGTACATTTAAAGTGCTACTATAAAATTCTATTGAAATTTAACACTGACATCCCCAACAGTTTTGTTGAACATGTACATGAGGTTGTATTGATCAGATTTACTTGTTTTTCTTTTTTCTTAGCAATGGAATTTTCCACAGAGATGTCAAACCAGAGAATATTTTGATCAAAGTAAGTTAACCTCAAGAATCTACATTGCAAATGAAAACCAATAAATAAATAAAACTAATTTAGTGAATAGGTGTTTTAACCAAATGTCTTTCATTCTAATGATAGTTACATTTATGTATGTATATACAATTATGACCTTACCCATGACCAGTTTTCTTTGTAGCATGATGTCTTGAAACTGGCAGACTTTGGCTCCTGCAGGAGCATATATTCCAAGCCACCTCACACAGAATACATCTCCACCCGGTGGTACCGAGCTCCAGAATGTCTGCTCACAGATGGCTACTACTCACTTAAAATGGATGTTTGGAGTGCAGGCTGCGTTTTTTTTGAAATCATGAGGTCACTTTATGGGATACTCTGTGTCTTTTCTGAATACATTTCATACTGTATGTTTTAGTTTTCTAATCAAGCTTTCTATCTCGCTGTCTTCTAGCTTGAGCCCTTTATTTCCAGGAAGTAATGAGGTGGATCAAGTGTCCAAGATTCATGATGTTTTGGGAACGCCAGAGAGCACGGTCCTCCAAAAGTTCAAACGGTGAATTTGCATGACATACTGCATACTGTCTCTACTTCACCAACTAGTATAGCATTTCAGCATACATCCAAATTTTTGTTTTACTTGCCTTTAATGAACAACCTATGTGTATTATTTATAATAATGAAATAATTAAACCCCCCCCCCAAAAGCATACTGAAAGATTCATTGTGTAAATTAACCAATTCAAAACAATCTTCCAAAAAAGTTTTAGCCAGCACTGGCCCTTTGTAAGAAGCTTAGCACTGATGAAGACCTTGAAGATGGCAGAACTGACAACACAATCAAACAAACTAAAAAGACTGCAATCTCAAAGTGTATGTGTGTGTGTATATATATATATATATATATATATATATATATATATATTTTACTGTGTATATATAAATACACATACAGTACTGTGCAAGTTTTAGGCAGGTATGAAAAAATGCTGTAAACAAAGAATGCTTTCAAAAATGGAAGTGTTAATCATTTATTTTCATCAATCAACAACATGGCAGTGGAATGAATAAAGAGAAATCTAAATCAAATCAATATTTTTTGTGTGACCACCCTTTGTCTTAAAACAGCATCAATTCTTCTAGGTACACTCGCCGCACACAGTTTTTGAAGGAACTTTGAAGGCTGTAGGTTGTTCCAAACATCTTGGAGAGCCAACCACAGATCTCTGTGGATGTAAGCTTCCTCACATCCTTCTGTCTCTTCATGTAATCCCAGACACACCTGATGATGTTGAGATCAGGCCTTGTGGGGGCCATACCATCACTTCCAGGACTTCTGTCCTTCTTTAAGCTGAAGTTAGTTCTTAATGACTTGGCTGTATGCCAGTCATTGTACTGCTGCAGAATAAATTTGGGGCCAATCATGCCTGCCTGATGGTATTGCAGGATGGATAAATATCTGCCTGTATTTCAAACATTGAGAACACCCATTAATCCCGACTCAAATCTCCAACCCATTTGCAGAAATGCAGCCCCAAACGTTCAAGGAACCTCCACCAGGCTTCACTGTTGCCTGCAGACACTTATTGTACCACTCTCCAGCCCTCTTCGACAACCGTTTCGTTACAGCCAAATATTTCAAATTTTGGATCCATCAGTGCAGAGCACCTGCGTTACTTTTTCACCCTGTTTCTGTTTTTTGCATAATTGAGTCGCTTGGCCTTGTTTCTAAGTCGGAGGCATGGCTTTTTGGCTGCAACTCTTCCATGAAGACCACTTCTGGCCAGACTTCTTCGGACAGTAGATGGTACCTGGTCCTACTGGTTTCTGCCAGTTCTGAGCTGATGGCACTGCTGACATCTTCCTACTAAGGGTAATAAGTTTGATGTGTTCATCTGCTGCACCAAGTTTCTTGTATTTGACCACTGTGCCTACGATCCTCAACATTGCCGTATCTTTGTGCTTCTTCAACAGCTTGAACAGCACATCTTTAACCCCCAGTCTGCTTTGAAATCTTTGTCTGGGAGAGACCTTATTGATGCAGTATAACTACCTTGTGTCTTTGTTGCTGTGCTCAATCTTGCTATGACATGAAACTGTCTTCCACAACCTCACCTTGGTAGCAGAGTTTGGCTGTTCCTCACCCAGTTTAAGCCTCCTACAGCTGCTTATCTGTTTCAGTTAATGACTGTGTTTCAACTCTACGTGACATTGATGATCATTACAACCTGTTTGATAAAATTGGTTGATCATACACCAACTATAATCCTACAAAATCCCTGAATTTTTGCAAGTGTACCTATAAGAATTGATGCTGGTTTGAAGGCAAAAGGTAGTAACACCAAATATTGATTTGATTTCGATTTTTCTTTTGTTCGCTAACTTGCCTTTGTAAACTGGATAAAAATAAACTATCATTATTTATATTTCTGAAAGCATTCTTTGTTTACAGAATTTTTTCACACCTGCCTAAAACTTTTTGTACAGTACTGTATTAATGTGTATATATATAAATATACAAAGTACATTGGGGCAGCGGTGGCCTAGTGGTTAGGGTGTTAGCCACATGATCGGAGGATTGGGGGTTCAAACCCCTTCCCAATAGGTTGCTCGAGGTACCCTTGAGCAAGGTGCCATCTCACACTGCCCTGGTAGTTTAATATGCCCACTGCTGCACGGTGTTTGAGTGCATGGTTAAAAGCAGAGGTCCAATTTTGTTGTGGTTCATTGTCTGCTGTGCTTTGACTCCCCAGAATGACAAGTGGTTACTTTACTTTCACATAAATGTCAGGCAGTGACATTGAGTGAATACCGATTCTATATTTGTTTTTGCTTTGTGTGTTGTTACATGGTGAAATGATGTTTTGTTTATGATGTATTAAATCTGTCGCTAATATTGTCAAATCCACTAATTTCATGTTACGCTTCATACTTTTACCCAACTATAGTCTGAGTTGTGCACTACAAACTATGTACAATGTTGTTTTAACAGTCATTCTAATAAAGAATTTTGGACAGGTCAGTTAAATGTCAGCATAAGAAGCATGACTCACAGGCTAAAAGTATTGTTTTAACCAGTGTCTTGCAACTACTCCAAACATCAAGCTCTAATTTTTGCATTCCTTATCTTCCTAATTTCGGGCATACAAGTTGATTTTATTTAGTATAATTATATTAAATATTTTTTTATTCTAATTTTAAGACCTTTTACTATATAAACTGACCACAGAAGTCTTTTAGAAATTCACTAATACATAAAAATCTTAGTGATTTTGATTTAGTGGTACTTGTCTCTCATATAAGGTCTCGTGCAATACACTTCGATTTTCTGCCCCGGAAAGGCTCTGGACTTTCTCATCTGATCCCTCATTGCTCTGCACCCAGCCTGTCTCTCCTATACCAGATGCTGGCCTACGATCCAGACGAACGCATCAGTACCCATGTAGCACTGCAACATGTCTGTCTAGAGACCCAGCAGGTAAGCTCAGCTCCACTTATACAACTATGCTCTGTGGTGTTTCATGAATATGATAAGTTGCAAGGACTCTATCTGGCATTAGCTCATTTTCTTCCCTTTACAGGATGAGGTAAAAATTTTATAGTTTGTGTAAATCGAGAATGTGAAAATTGTAAAATTGGATGGAGAAAAATATGCCAATATAAATCAATGGAGAATAAACATTAATTATGTTTAATGATTTAATGATATCAGGGAATATTTAATAAAAAAATAAAAAATTGGTCCCTGTTAGGTTTCAAGTTCAGTCTTATTAATATTTTAGGGTGTAATCTCGAACTCAAGCACAAGCATTTTACATCATGATGATTAAAAATACAGACAAGGAGAATTCATTGACTAGCAGCTTTCGACATGAAATTATGAAACACTGAAATTATGTTAATGATCTATCTAGCAATTCCTGCTATGTATGTAGAACTTGTTGCTTGTAGAGTGGCAGAGAGGAAAGCAGTGGGTTTGCACAGAGCCATGGGGGCTTTGGAAGCAGAGACCAGTGCGACTCCAAGTTCTGTGGAGCACCTATGGCATATTGCCCGCCAGGGCAGACGACAGGTAAATGTCGTTACATTACATTACATTAGCGCACTTGTGAAGTTTAATGGATTTTATAACGCATTTAATATATTTTATATATATATATATATATATATATATATATATATATATATATATATATATATATATATATATATATATATATATATTTAATCAAAAGCAAAAACCCTTGTCAACCAGTTTTCAATAGTTTACTTGCTTCAAACAATAAAATAGTAATTGAGGGTGCAATATAGAATGCAAAAAATGCTAAGAGCACTGGTGAAATGTTTTCCTCTTCTTTCAGCAGCAGCTCAAACATGTTTGTGATCCTCTCAGAAGACGCATAACCCATTATCCTGTTGAGCTACCCAAACTAAATGTGGTGGTGCCTGCTCCGAAAGTCCCCTACCTTGTGCCCAGTCTACCAGCTTTGGCCATACCACATCGAGGGTCCCTGCCAGCCATCACCTCCAAAAAGTGCCATTCTCGCTCAATTAAGGTAAACACAGGCACTAAATAAAGAGTGGTCAGCCATAATTATTTATTCATAATATCATGTGATGCAGTAGTTCCCCATGCTCGTTTTAAAATTAGTTTTAGATGTATGGGATTTTATTTTTATAATTTACTTCACCATCTACACTTTCTGAAAAATCCTAAATTGTTTTACTTTACTGCTGTACTTCAACAATAAATATACTGTAGCTACAGTAAAAATGGAAAACTAAATGACCATAGCCCATTAGTGGAAATTGCTAAATAGAAATACTAATAGAACTTTTGATTCTCAAACAGCTAGTATAATCACTTTTCACAGGCATTATGAGAAGTGGTGGCAGTTATACTGTCATGACTCTCTTATTATCTTTATACTACTGTGTTTTTACAGCACATTGATTAAGTCTATAATAGTAATAGCACATTAAAGAGAAAAGTGAATTTTTGTTAATCAGCTGTTTTTCTGCCAATGTTCATTTGTTTAATATAACTGATTTAAACAAGTTTTTGAATTTTACAGCCCAGGGAAGATACACACCGGTCAGCTTTGAAGAGCTACTACATGCCCCAGCTGGAAAGGAAAGGAGGAGGCTACTGAAGTTCAGCCTTTGAATGTGGGACATGCACAAATTGATTGCTCTTAAAATTGTAAAACCACATTTGAAGATATAATAGCAGAATGCAGTGTGACTACAGAATAACAAACACCTTTAAGTGCAGATAATTTTTCCATTATAAGGCCTTGGTAATATGCAATGTGTGGTTATGATTTCAACAAATAGAAATAAGTACAACATTCTGGTTTGTCTGCATTATAGACAGTTGTTTTGTTAGTCACCACATACAACCCCTGCAAAAATTATACACCTGGATAGGATATTCCAGCTTTTTTACTCAAAAGCAAATACACAAATCACAGATGACACAAACTATTATTAAAAAAAATGAACATTCTGGCTTTGTGAAATATACCTCTAGCATATTAATTACATTAAAATACAAAACCAAGTTTAAAAAAAAAAAAAAACAGTATAAAAATTAATATTGTGAGGTTACTACTGAGGCCTGAGGGGAGGGGGCAAGGTCCTGTCTGTGTGGTGTTGGCACGTTCTTCCTGTGTCTGTGTGCGTTTACTCTTGATGCTCCAGTTTCCTCCTGCAGTCCCAAGACATATTTCAGGTGGTGTGGAGATGCTAAATTGTCCCCTAGGTGTGAATGTGCGCATGTGCCCTGCGATGAACTTGCATGAACTGTGTATTAACTGTTGAGGTAATGATTCCGGTTTTGCCTGCTCTTTTACATTACATGCAGACTCAGATCAAGTTAGTGGGGAATTTGATTATCTTCAGTTATATATGTCTTCATATGTTTATAACAGTTCCAGCAACATCATATTGATAAATGCTGAATATGACTTTTATTTAATCATCCTCACTTAATGGCTTCTCTTTACCAACTGCAACCTTGTTTTCTTCTGGTCAGGTGTCAGGCTGATTTTCATTATGCTGGATGCAAATCCAGTTTCATTCAGCCAATTTCTTACAGTTCTGTCACAAACACAGACACTTTCATCTGCCTTTTTGTTGTGCACATTCAAAGGCATGTTTTGGATTTCCTAGCCTGACACTTTAATGTATTCCATGATTGATCAGTATACTCTTTGTATTTTGTTTATACTTGCACCAAATTTCAGGTTTGGTTTACTGGGAACAACGAACATCATTTTGCCAAAATTTTGGATTTTCTTCTTGAAATAATTTTTTTAACCATCGTTTCAACTGACAGCTCTCTTTTTAGAATCATCTTTCCCTTTAATTAGACAAGTCCAATCGCTTATTAAGATCTGCAAGAACTGTATTTTAACTGGACAGCACAAATTACAAGGTGATTCCTACTGTCCAAAATGCCCTTAATTAAAATTTTTCATGTCATTTTAACTTCTATATCTGAATTAGTCTGCGATGGGCTGGCGACCTGTCCAGGGTGCGTCCCCCGTCCTCGCCCTGTGTGCGCTGGGTTGGACACCAGCACCCCCCCCCCCCCGCGACCCTGGTTTGGGACAAGCAGCAGAAAATGGATGGATGGATGGATATCTGAATTAGTTTCTAAAAAAAAATTGCGTGTACACCCTCCGAGCACAAGGACTGTTTAACCATGCTTGCTGCTACTTCTTCAGGAGGGCAGACAAAATACCTGAAACTTCCATCCTGAAAGAAGGAACATTGATAAGTACATCAGACTTGCATATACTAACGCACACGGCTGTGAAACTTCAAATAATAATCTAATTATAAACAAAAAAAATTCATTTTATATCCCTTAACCTTGTCTAAAATGTGAATTCAAGATATTTTTGATGGAGTTATTGTTTGCAAAAAAATCACGAACCAGAATGTCATTGACATGCTGGGCATTTTACAAAACTAATATGATTTCTGTGGCAGACGGTGTTCCTCACGGTGATATGGAAACAAAGTTTTTGTTTAGAAAAACAGCTGAGAAAAATATCAATGGCAAAATTTTCAGGTTTAAAAAAAACAAACAAACAAACAAAAAAAACAGGTGTGCTCCAGCTTGTTTTGAATGAACACATACCAATAAGCTACAACAATAAAACCACCGTCGGGCGAGTAACATTACTGACGGAGTCAAATCTTCTCCAAAACATCAGGTCCTGATTTGTTTTGGTCATGCTAAGATGTTTCAGCCAAAAAAAATCAAAAAGGTGAATGAGTCAAATTTTCTGATCTAGATACTTTGCATATTTTAAATTATATAAACTACAGCACCTTTTGGCCTACCCTGTTTTTTTCATGTGTTGAAAAATGAAAGAGTGACAGGTTTGTTAGAATGATTGTTTAAACTATGAATAGCTCTGGATATCTACACTCCGGCAAAGCTTTGAATTTCAACTATGAAGATGGCATTTTTATGTAATAAGAGAAACCCAAGTCCAGAGAGATGTCTAGGAGAAAAATGACATTTTGAAGTGAAGAAAAGTTCATTAAAAGCATTTCACTGGGCTTTGCCAATACGACTATTGGGCTCTTCCTGAAAAGAAGGAATCCGTTGGGTACTGAGCAAGAGACAGTGAACTGGTTGGTTAAGTAACACAACAAAAGGATGTGAATAAAGTGAGAAAGAAAAAAACCCTAAACAACAGTAAGTGACATCATGAACAACCTCCATAGGGATAAGAAGGAGGTATCCCAATCCACTGTGTGAAAAAGTTTGAGACAAGACAGTGACATGAAGAAATACAGGTAAGAACAAACAAAAGATGCGGTGGTAAAAGCCTGCAAACTTCAACCAAGTAGAAACCATCAAATTTGTGAAGGGCTTGATGCAGTTATTGAAAGCAAGGTATATGCAACCATATATTGTATCATTTACTTTAAAACAATCGCTTCCAATACTTTTGCTCACCTGAAAAACTGCATAATCAGATATAAAAAGGCACCATATTCCACCATATATACTGTTAACATATCAAGACGTGAATACCAGGAAACAAAAAATCTGATCTCTTCTTAGATTTTTTTTTAAATCTCAAAACTTCTTTAGTGCATAACTGAATTACTATGAATCATACTCATTGTGACTTAATTTCACTGCAATCAGTATGATCGCAATATTTCATCTCTAATATACACCCATTCATACATTTCAGGCAATACATTTAAAAAAGTTGAGAATTAACTATTCAGGTTTAATAAAGATGTTCAAATAGGTGATGTTGATAGCCGATTAAAATCATAATTTGACTGAGTCAATGTAATGCTCCAATTCATCAATTCTGTAACTCATAAGGCTTTTCTTTTGCACAGTTAAGTTTTATCCACAGTATATAGACTTTGACTCTAGGCTTGGGAGCCATCTTGGATGGATCTCACAGTGGAAATGTGTACTTCAGATGAATCAGTATTCCAGATATCTTCGGGAAGAAATAGATGCTATAATGTCTGGACCAAAGGATAGTTCTAGATAGTTAACCTGAAGTTTAAAAAGGATTTTAGAGCAACATATGCTTTCTCTTTCAAAGGTAAAAAAGTAAAACAACTTTCTGCACACATTAGAAAAGGCAGTAGAAGGGTACTGGTTCTGGACTGGCCTGAACTGTCTCCAATAGAGAGTGTATGGAATGTCATGGGTTCAAGATCTGGACCAGTAGGTTGCCCTGAGGTACCCTTGAGCAAGGTCCTGTCCCCTTCACTGCACACTGGGAGCTGGATATGGTTGCCCGTTGCTACACTTTTGTGAAGCAGTTAAATGCAAGTAATGCATTTCACTCATTGTGTGCTGTGCAGTCACAATAAATATTCACTTGGACTTTTTCACCTTAAGTGCTTGCAGGGAGAAAGGGACAAAATTACAACCGAAACCCTTCAACACTTTGTATTCTTAGAAACAAAGTGTTTTTAGTGTTGTGAGAAGAAATAACATTATACAGTGTAAAATGCTTTACTGTCTCATTTTTTTCCCCCCTAATGTGTCACAGGCCTGAGATGCAGGACTAGATGTATATTTACAAATGAAATCACACTTATCAGGCAAAACACCAAATATGTTAGGTTCATACTGCCTGCAATGAAATAAAACTGAATATAACACACTGCCCCTATCACTTAGAGAGAAAACTACAAACCAAAATTATTCCAAGTGGGCCTTAATAGGCCTTTACCAGCTCAAGTCCATTATACATTATCTATAAAAAATAAACATCAAATAGGATTTGTGTCATTAACATGGGAAAGTCAGTGTGTTGAATTTTGGCCAAAAAAAAATCCATGATTGTAGTTTTAAACATATAGTGCTGCATAATGCAGCATAGGTGATAGACTGCAACAATCAAAGCACAAGGCCAAATATCTATGATCCTTTCTTTAATGAAGAAAAAATACGAACTGTAAAACTTTAACGACATAAAATGACCTTTCCTGGTTAGTGCCAATTTACTGAAAGTTGCATTAACAATGATTGATCATCAGAAAAAGAAGGTACATAAAATGTTAAATAGGGTCACATGGTAATGTCCTACTGTTCAGCTTCAAAGGTGCTGCAGTTGTTCCTAGTGAGTGTTAAGAGTTACACAGAAGTACTGCAGCTGGAAAGCTAAATATTAACTTGTTGCTTGTGGGAACATTGTAGCCCGTCCAACTTCCTGAGCTTCAAATGTTATAATTCCAGAGTTCTGCAGTCAGACAACACTTTACTTTGTGAATTAAGCATGTTAGCTCAAAGATATGAGCCTGATACATAAATCTCCTATATTAAAATACATCTGAATGGAGGGGAAAAGAAACAGAAACCTGCATATTCAAGATTGTTTTAATATTAATATGTATATTTTTTCTGCTTTAGAAATCACTATTTCCTTTAATGATGACAAAACTTCCACTAGAGTAGTACTGATCATTTTGCTTTTGCCCCATTAATCACTGAATTACAATATTATACATATAATACAAAGCAGATTTTAATCTGAAACAATATTAAAATAAATGCTCAAGATACAAAGTTTTTTTTTATCATTTCATATTTCTCCATCTTATACCAGTCTGTGAGTCCTTGCACAGAAAATGTAAAGCCATTCTCTTCTAATAAACTATTAAGTGCAAACAAATTTTCTTTAAAAAAAAAAGAAAAAAAAAAAAGAAAAAAAAACTGATTGCAGCATCCAGCTTTTTCAGATTCAAATTTCAAGACAGAGGATATTAAAGCCAAGTGCATCAAGGCCATCCCCAAACCTTTCATTTTTTTTGTCTTTTTTTGATCCTTTATAGTAGTTAAAAAAGAGACAACCAAAATAAAATCAGTGCAAAGTTCTTAATGGGGAGAGAATCTACTCCATATGAAAGAAAACAAACCTTGGGAAAAGTAATTTGGATGGAAGGGAGTCCTTGGATTCTCTTTGCCCCTGGCCCAACACCCTACCCCACCCCAGTTTACCACCGTCACAGGCTTACTGGTTTCCATTCTTAAGTTTTTCTCTCTACAGCCAAGCTCCAGATACGGGGGGAGGGGGGGGGGTGTAAATGTGTGTGAAATGTGTGTGAAAAGTTAATTGACAAAAATAAATATGTGTCTTCAAAGACAAAAAAGGAAGGGAGCAATAAGTTGACAAAAACATGGCTATAGTCCTCCATTGCACCACATCATTTCCATTTGTGCACAGTATTAGTCCACCATACAAGCAGACAATGTGAGGAAACCAATAACAGGTACTTAAGAAATGAAACCTGGGGGTGAGGGTTGGGCAAATAAAAGATGAAGATGAAGTGAAGAGCAGCACAGGGCTCTCTATGTGACAGCAGTATGATGCAGGGTTCTTAGCAGCAGAAATATTGTGGCTATACTACTGTTCCACTGGGAGAGTTGGCTTGATTTTGAGAGGACAATAAACCCTGAAAAGGAAGACAAAAATTTATTTGGGATGCTTCCAAAACCTTTTGGGGGAAAAAAAAAATAAAAAAAAAATTTAAAAAAAATAATGCAGAAATCAGACATTTAAAACATTTACAAGAAATTGTGTGATCAATCTCTCTTATGAATATAAGCATTGGTCATTTTATTTGACTTTAATCTTTAATGTATTTAATAATGTAACTGGCAATTTCGCATATTATTTAGCAGGTTATCTTCTGAACTGTCAAAATCTTCCACATGGCAAGGCAGATTCAGTCAAACTGTAGTTAGGGTGGTAAAAACTACCGCAGCATCGTCATACCATTGCATTAAGAGAAACTGCAACACTGAGTAGCCATTTCCTTCATTACAGCTACTTTGCCTGCTCTACCTCATTCAGATGAAATGGGTGTGGTATTATCACTCTATACACTCTATTGTGACACACTCTGCAGTACTGCAGTAATAATATTTAATATAATGTGGCATAGTACACACATTTCTGAACGTTAACAAAGCCTTACTACAGAAGCAAAATATATCTGACAGGTCACCAAGGCCTGCCATACAACCACCATATATTCGTAAACTAAACTGACATGAATAGCCAAAAACCAGACATAACTTCTTATATGCATTGCTGTGTGCAACAATGTATAACCTTCATTTGATTAAATCTCTAATGTTTTGTGGACTAGCACAGAGGTTCTGCTTTGGCTGTCTGAGCACAGATTAGCTTTAACATTCTTGTAAGTTTTAATAGTAATTACCTAAGAATAATTAGAATTTAAAAATTCACTGGATAATTTAAGGTACGCCCTACATTAGTGAATGCCTTAATATAACATACAGCAGTAACTTGCAACAAATTCAAAAGCACACACTTATTTACATCTCATGTAAATCCTGTTTTGTGGAAAATATAACTTTTCCTTTGAATAAACAGTAATCAAATTTTTGCTTGTGGAATCCTAGAGGCTGCATGTGTTTGTACTGACATGAGGAAAATTTTATTTAAGCTTCTATTTCATTAATATTATCATCATTATGTAAATACTTATCTAAAGTATTTCTGAATTTTTTTGAAGAGCATAATTCTTCTGTACTTAATATGCATATATTAAAATCCTTATTAGAGAAAGAATTCAATGATTAAAAGCATACATAACCATTTTTATTTAGCTAGATCTGACTATCTTGTGTTCAGGGCTATAGTAATTGGGCAGTTTCTTTCAATGAACAGGACACTGCTAAACTGTCCAATGCTGCATTATAGTGTAATAGATCAATATTTTTGAGCACCACATGTATGACTATGTCAGCAGATTTACGCAGAGATTAACGATCACAGTAACACACAAGTAAAAGAAGTCAGAGCGTGGTCAGTGTAAGGTATTTGCATAATCACAAATTATCTCCATTTCTGTTAACTGGTCAGGGGAAACATAAAAATTTAAATAAATCGCTCAAAATGAGTGAATACCACTACAGATATAGGTACAGTACCCAATTATGTGCATAATGCAGTGGTTTTCTTAGGGTAGAGAAAGTTTTGAAGGCATTTTGATTTCAAAAAGCACTTACCACTTTGCCAGGCCTCGCCCATGTGCAAATAAATCCTTCCTGACAAGCGGTGACTATACAGTCCTCTAGAAAGATTAGAACAGCGAGTCTCTCATGTGCTATCTTTTTGCAGATGAGTGGCTCAAGCAGGGGTACGTCCTCCATTCGGGGGCAGAGCAGTGTGCCCAGTGTCTTGGCTGGGTCCGTTTTGGTTTTTGTGAGCAGATTGAGCTTGTCGCTGCTTTTGCTGCTGATGTGGCCCATGCTGTGGTTGCGCTTGTGGTCCTTGTCATGGTGACGCTCTTTGCGGTCATGCAGTGATAGTGTGGCAAACTTGCTGACACCCGAGGCAATCGCGTTGTCCATCACGCTGCTTTTGCTGCTGTTGGCCGTGTTGGCAGCTGCCGAGTGTGGCAGACTGTTGGAGCGTGGCAGCGGCATGGGTAAGGAGTTCCCTGGTGTGTTTGCGCCACTGTTGTTGCTGCCATTCGTGCTGGGGTTATTAATTGTTGTGACTGTGTTGCTCCCACCTCCTCCACTTCCTGTGACTGGGGGGCTGGTAGCATTCATGACGTTGGTGTGGGTCCTTGTTCGAGACAGGGGAAGGTGGGGGAATAAGATGTCCTCAGTGAGATCCCATAGGCACAGCTGAGTGTCCTGACCCACCGAGCCAAAGCGATAGGTGACACTGACCGGCCTGCTGTCTGTGGAGTTCCGTTTGGAGAGGCGTGACTGCGTGCTGTTGGCCCGGTCACGGCCAAATTGGATCTGATCCTGGAACTCCTCATCGCTTCCGCTGAACTCCATAGGGTCAGTCTCTTCCACACTGGTGGTGTAGTGGTCAAATGCCACCACACTAACCCACGACTTGTGGCCATGGCCCCGTGCGATGACCCGACAATCCACAAAAGACCATACGGTTACCAGGTCGTCCTCTCCACCTGCAACTATGTATTTTCCGTCGGGGCTCCAGCAAACACAAAGCAGTCCCCCAAAATAGCTTTTCATGGTCCCATGCAACTCCACCGCATCAAAGTTAAACACACGGAGGAAGCCATCCTGGCTGACACAGGCCAGGAACTTCCCATCAGGAGAAAAGGCAAACTCATTAAGCGCCCCCTCACCTACCATCCACTTGAGCAAAGGGTTGCGTGTGGATTTGCTCTTGCACGTGTGCACAGCATAGTTCTCACCCTGTTTGAGCAGCTGGTAGTGAGGAGCTGTAGTGCCACATGTATGATCCACATTATATAAGTACATGTTTCCACTGGAATGAGCTACAAGGAAGAGACTCTCAGAGCCTGGCACCCACTTTACACATGTCACTCTAGATTTATCTATTAGTCTCTTAAATAGGGATGATTTGTGATGAATTGAGAGTTGGTAATGAGAGAGTATGGGGGGGAGGGAAAAGAGCACAAATGTTAATGAATATATTTAACAGTTAATGCACTTTCCTAGAATGCAAAGTACCTTTTGTTTTTATGCATATAAACATAACACTGCCATCTGATCATTACAGAAAACATACTGTCCTAGACATAAATTGTAGCCCAAATAGTTTTACTTAAAATCAAAACAGCTCGAGTAAGTATGTCTCAAGATTATGGTTTAATATTCTACATATAATATAGGGGGAAAAAAAAAAACCATTAAACTCATGCTACAGAAGTGTGTGTGTGTTACAGACTCACTTCTTCATTGAAGAGCTTGCTTGTCTCCTTCTTGATAGGGTCAATGAGTTGCACTTGGCCTGCTGAGAAACCCACCAACAGTGATACGCTCTCTGCCGTGGCAGTAAGGTGGTTAAAGTCATGGCAGGTGGGCTGTGTTCCCTTGTATATCCTCTTGTCTATTGGCTTACTTAGGTCTGCAGCCTGTGAGATAAAAAGAAGGATGTATGGTTTGTTGCCACCTTTTTTTTTTTTTTTTTACCCAAAACAACAAAAAAGGTATATTTTCTCAATCTAAATAAACAGAAATTAAACCCTGAGTGGATGACCCAATGCAGATTAAAATAATAAATAATAATTAAAAAAATAAAATAAAGTACTGTTGACTCTCAGACTGACTAATTTTTATATTTAAACTGCAATTTCGAAAAGGTCTGTAATGTTATTTAAAGGCTGTATTAAGCAATATCAGTTCTAACTCTTGGAGTCTAACAATAATAATGAAACCTAATCATGAAAACTTGTGAATTCACAGACTGGCACATTAAGAAATTAAATCTTAAATTAGGCAAAAACAGGGCCTGAGTGAAAGATCAACTAAAAGAAAATGATTACATTTTGACTGTAAACGAGGTGTCGGTTAAATGTTTTCTTATTTAATAAATATTGCTTTTATTGTATGTATTGTTGGTTTCAAAAATAATTTTTAGCTGAAATTAAGATATGATGCTTACACTCAAACCAATATTCACTTCTCTCCATCCATTCTATTTGCTGATACTATCACGAAGGGAAGCATACGCCTCCCCATGAAATAATTTACGGCATTTAGCAGACGCTCTTATCCAGAGCGACTTCCATGTCCTAATTACAGGGACAGTCCCCCTGGAGCAACTCAGGGTAAAGGGTCTTGCACAGGGACCCAGTTGTGGTAGTGCCAGAGGTGGGATTCGAATCTGGAACCTCTTGAGCCATAGGTCACTAGACCACCGCCACCCCTCACCCCCTCAAATCATATATGACTTCTGATTTAAGATTAAGGGAAAAAACCAACTCCCATTTATGCTTTTAGATTTAAAAAATAAATAAAATATATATATAAAATCTTTAACAAGTCACTAACATCGCTACTGTAAAACATTAATAAGACAACATCAAATGCATACCAAAACCATCAGCAGCATTTAACAAGTATTTCATAACAAGTATTTCATCATTACTAGTATTTCATAAGTAGACTAGTATTTCTGTATAAACTCCCAAATATCCCCTGGAATTGGAAACTCAACGACTGTGTAAGGAGGGTGTTCAGAGACTATGTTTGTATTTTACATTGATCAATCATGTAGGTTGGGGCCCTCATGGATCAAACTCGTTTGGCCAGCACATACCATGAATGCGTGATCTGTAGGAGATCAGAGAAATCTGAAGGCCATTTCAAAACCATGATTTTTTTTCTTCTGATCCTCACAGCAATCATGAGGAATGTTTGCTGTGTGCCAGGGCACATTATTCAATTGAAAGCTATTTTAGAATATCTAAGGGGTAGCTGGTGCACAACATTTAGGACCTGAATTTTCCTCAGAGATAATTGCCCAGGGCATCACACTGCAATACAGATGGACTTCCACATCAGAAAATGTGATTCATCAGACCAGGGCACCTTCTTCCAATGTTCTATGGTCCAGCTTCTCACAGGCTTGTTGTAGGCTATTCTGGCAGTGGACAGGGGTCAGAATGCACTCTCTAACTGATCTATGACTACACTATGACTCCCATCCAGAGCAAATTGCAATTTTCTGTACATAGACACCACATTCAGAATCCCCAAACATACAATGTTAACATGACTTATTATTGTTTCACCAATTTAAAGATAAATATACAAATATTCATAAATGTATATTGTGCACACACACACTATTGAAAGTTTGTAAAACCTTTAAGAATTTCCTTTATTGCATAAATGTGAACTTGCATTACAAATCTTCAAAATTGTAACAATAGATAAAAGAGTAAATTAAAGCCAAGACAAACAATAGTGTTTAATTTATTTATTGAGCAAAAGTTATCCAACATTAATAATACTTGTAGGTAAAGTAAGTAAATCACAAAAGCGATCCGTTCTGAGTTCTGCTCAAGGGGTTAAGGCAACTGGATGACAATGAAACTGGAATATGGCTGACCCTGCCCCATTAAAAAAATATATCTTTATTATTAAAGCTGTGCTTTTCATCCTACAGGCAGCTGAATGCTTCAATCAAAGAAGATTTCTGAAACAGTCCAGGGATCATCCTTAGGCTGGATGAGATTGCAACACAACTGCTGAACAGTTTGGAATACCAGCCTATAGTCGTAGAGAGTGTACTAACAGAGAAAATTCCACAACTCTTTCACGGCTGGTTGTCTAACATGAGTCACGCTAAATGCAAGGCAAAGAATATTCTCAGAGATTAAGAAAAAAAAAAAGTGGGGTGACATAAGTGTTGGAGGCCTCACTTACACTGGCTATTATCAATATTCATGTGTCCACCATGAGGCAGTGTGTATGATACAATAAGGATGTTACCTCTTTAAAGCTTCCTAAAGACCACATGGATGACCCATGAAATGTAATGTGACTAATAAGCTAAAAAATGCCTCCATGGCTTGAACAAAAGTAATTCTGCTCACTGTGTTCCAAAATTAGAAGCTCATGCTAACTGTGAAACACAGTGGTGGCACTGCCCTAGTTTGGAGTAGTTTTGCTGACCTTAGACCAGGACAGCTTGCTATTTTTTGTCATAGCATTGATTCATGAACTTCATAAAGAAACTCTACAGGAGAATGAATGAATGAGTCAAAGCATTCATTCATGTGGCAGGGTCTGAAATACAGGGCATTCATGCAAAAATCTGAAAATGAGAGTCAAAGCAGTTCTGAAAAAGTTCATAAATAAATAAATAATATAAAAAAAAAAAAATCACAATTTTAAGTCAATGGACAGGACTGATCAGCAGCTAGAGGAAATAAGCCATTTCTGCAAAAGAAATTGCTGAGGAACGTTTCACAAACTTTGTCATTGAATGAATGTATTACAATTACTACAATTCTATGAAAAATTCTTTTGGTCTTTCTTTGTTATTTATGTAAACATTTAGTAAAACTAAAACTTGTTCACAACTGTTCAAGCGCCACAGTACAGTTGAGGCCAAAATGATTTGCCCCCCCCTTATGAAATTAGACAACACTCTTGATTTCTCCATGAAAATGACCATTAAACAACAAATGTTTGTTATTTTGGAAACAAATACACTATAAAAAAAAAAAAACAATGTCCACTAAGTTTAATTAGGATATTTAAATGATACACCGAGTTGAAACAAGAAAGGGCAAAAATTAGACATCCAAAATTATTAGCCCATTATTATTATGAGCCACAACTGACAACAATCTCTTAGTAGTTCTTTACTAGGTTGGCACAGGTCTCCTGAGGGATTTTGGCCCATTCTTCCATTGCAAATTGTTCTAGTTGGTCCAAATTGCATGGTTTCCGAGCATGGACATTCACTTTGAGCACCCGCCACAGATTCTCAATAGGATTGAGGTCTGGGCTCTGTGCGGGCCACTCCAGGATCTTGGTTTTGGTATCCTTGAGGAACTATTGGACTAATTTCGATGTATGCTTTGGGTGATTGTCTTGTTGGAAGACCCAGCGACGACCTAAGCTTAGACTACAAGCAGATTTCTGCATATTCTCCCACAAAATAACATAAGTCAACATAATTTTCTTTTGTCATGATGCCATGCACTCGAACAAGGCTCCCTGTGCCTGAGGCTGCAAAACATCCCCACAGCATGATGCTCCCACCACCATGTTTAACTGTGGGAACTGTGTTCCTAGGGTTGAAGGCCTCTCCCTTTCTTCGACAAATATAAGCAACATCCATGTGCCCAAACAGTTCCAGTTTAGTCTCATCAGACCAAAGCACAGACTTCCAAAACTCATCTTTACCTTTCAAACGTTTGCGGGCAAACCTCAGTCAGGCTGTGATGTGCCACTCTTTGAGTAAAGGGGTTCTTCTGGGATGATGGCCCTGAAACCCACCATGATGAAGAGCCCTCACAACTGTGTTCCTTGAAACATCAACTCCAGAAGAGGCCAGGTCAGCAACAATCATCTTGGCAGATGTCCAGGGCTCCTTTCTGACATCTCTGACTATTTTCCTCTCCAGAATTCTTGAAATCTTGCGCTTACGGCCACGGCCAGGTTTGTTTCTTACAGAATTTGTCTCCTTGTACTTGGCAATGATGCAACGTACAGCAGTTCTAGACACTGTGAATCGCTTGGAAATGGCAGTGTAGCCTTCCCCCTTATCATGAGCCTCTACTATCTTCTTTCTGAGCTCCAGACTGATTTCCTTTGTTTTTGGCATGATGAGTAACAGTAGTCCCTCTCATGTGTTCAAGTGCCCTGTTCCTTGGAGTCTTTTTATGCTGATTGAATGTTGTTAGGATGCCAATTGACTGCAGATGTTGTTAGGAAGCCAACTGACTACACAGGTGTGGTTTCAAATCTGATTGGTAAATTACTGTAGGTGTGTTTTGAAAGCAAACATTCACATGGGGTTAATATTTTTGACCACCCCATTTTTTAACTGTATTTTATATAAAGCAAGCCTAAAAATGTATTTTATATTACAAAATGTACCAAAAGCTACTAAATAGCACTGGTGAATGTTTGCTTATATCAAGTTTCATCAATGCTGCAAACACTGGGAAGAAGTTTAGAAAAAAGTTCCATAATTCCCAGGGGGCTAATAATTTTGGCCTCAACTGTATGTCAGTATGTGTGGGGAAGAATTGATTGGACAAAACAGTTTGTTTCTGCATAAACTATCTTTAACAAGTAAAACTTCTGGTGCACAGTTATGAGCAGACAGTGGTTTCTTTGGGCCAAGGGGAAAAAAATAAAAACCCTTTTACTTCTGATACACAGTGAATATCTTCAACCGTATCAGCTGCTAAGCCATGAATTCATGGCCAAATTTGAAAAACAGGTCCCAAGAACACAAGAACCTACACAAGAACCTAATTTGATGCCACTAACCAGCACAGCAGCAAGAAAAACAATACAGAAGTGTAGTGAGAAAGCTGTTAAGTTGAAAGCTATTTTATATATCTCCAATGTTCAGACTTTAATATACTTCAGGGGCAGATGTGATACTGTATTTCAATGCAGATCCTGCAATGTTGCAACATTAATAATAGTCATAGTATGCTGACATGATATTGTGAGAGCAACCCTTTTCTCTTATTGAGACTGCCAGGTTTTTTAGTTTCCAATGTGATATCCAGCTGAAACCCCAAAGACATGCTGATGCAAGAGTTATCAAACAGTTGTCTGACCAAGTAAACTAGCAATCTTTAGGGTTAATGAAAAGTAAAGAAGTTAAAGTGATTATTCTTGTCATTGTGAAACACAGCACAGTAAGCCACAACAAAATTCAGCCTCTGCAATTTACCCACACACACACACACACACACACACACACACACACACACAGCATGGGGAAGTTATTGAAAGGGAGCAGTGATGGGGATTGTACCTTGCTCAAGGTTAACTCAGGGCAAACTACTGGTCTGGGATTCAAACCCACAACCTTCAGATCCTGGTGCCATCTCCCTATCCATTAGGCCACCGCTGCCTATTGTTGTAGCTCATATTAACAACAGATTTTAAACAGTGTTTACATAGAAAGTTTGAATGATAACAAATAAGGTCATATTTGAGAGCCACATCTGTACCTGATAGATTTAGACTATGCGCTAATATTTGATAACAGATTCAACACTATGTTTAAAATGGCAAATAAGTCAACTAGGAGGTGAAGAGATATATGTTTATTTTACATAAGTTTCATTTCACAGGACAAGTGTTCAGAGGAATCCCTTTAAGACTGCACCTGCTAGTCAAGATTACTGTACTTTCTGATAAAAACAAGTAAAATACACCAATGCCTTTTGGAAAAACTGTATTTAAAGAGTAATTGTACATAAATACAATAAAACGTGTACAATATATAGCATTTATTTTTGTAGAGGCAGAGGGTGCAAACCCCAAATCAATAGCTTGCCCTGAGGTTACCTTGAGTAAGGTTATGGTTGCCCCCTGCTGCATGGTGTGTGTATGGGACAAATGCATTTCGTTGTAGTTCACTGTGTGCTTTGCTGTGTATTCACAATGACAAATTGTGACTTTCACTTCACTTACTACAGGAAAACGTAAGAGCATGAGAAACTTGCATGGAAGTAATGCATTAAGAAGTATATGCTATCATCTCTTATGAATATTTCAGTGATGAACATTTTCTTTTCCATAATATTCTATTTAGATGTAAATATATACCATCATTCAGTATTAAAATACCAACGGAATACATTTGTGGCCTTTAAAATTAACTAATGCATAAAACTGTTAAAAATGGGATAAACCATATTCAAAGAGTCTTAAATCTGATCACACTCGAAACCTTTTCCTTTTCAAATAAACTAAATTTAACTAGAGACCAGCCCTACTTAGGGCTGCAGTTTTTTTTTTAATTCCGTGTAAACCATATAAACAGCGCAATGCTGCGGAGGTCAGACTCTGCGCAGGATACCAAAAGCATAGAAAGCACGGTTCTAGTTTGAAGAACATTACATGTAGTCACTCATAAGTACATTAGAAATGATATCTTAAAGACGTCACATGTGACCCCCACCTCCCAGAAGTTCCCACCTGTCTTGTACCAGTATCAATATAATAACCACCGACTAATGAACAAGCATACGCCACTTTTTACAGATAATATTTAAAGATAACGAATGTTCGGTAAAAGGCAGCCATGTAGCTTAGCTCCCCGGCCACTCCGATATGTGAGCCGTGTCCACGGCTAGTGTTAATATTCACACGACGAGCCTCGATTTTTAGCAACGCTGAAGTTAGTCAAACGCCAATAAAAGCCATGTAACGATTCTGAGGATAAGGATGCCATGATCAGTCTGAATCCTGCAGCGAACATGGCAGGTGTACCTAAAGATAGGCCCGAGCTGACAGCTTGTCGTTCGGCTTCAAGAGCTAAGCTAGCTAACGTTAGCCAGTGGTCCACGCAAAAAATGCTGAAGGGAAATCAGCCAAACAACGACCTCGTCACTTCTGGTGGATACAAATCAAACTACGTTTTCATATGAGCCGATCACTTTAACTTCTCGCGCGCGAGCGAGAGAGATAGAACCAAAAACCATAGAAGCTCTGGAGTGTTGTTTACCTTTCGGACGCCTTTGTAGATGTAGAAGTACAGCTCCCGGCCCACATTGAAGCAGATTCGGTCGCCGTTGCCGGACTGGTCGTTCACGTTAACGAATGAGACCTTCACGGGGTTGGAGCCCTGTGAGTTGAAAGGCACCCGGTTTGGGCGGCTGTACTCGGAGTGCGTGAGAAGTTTGTATGCGCCTTCTCGGGTCGTGAACTGAGTTTTGATCTCGTTCATCTCCTTCCCTCCTCCCTCCGCCGCCATCTTTGAAATTTGCATTCATCCTGGCCCAGGCCCGGATCTTACGCGCCGCGCATGCGCAGAGCAGAACACACGGGCCACTGCAGTTATTTAACGGAATTATTTTATTTAGCCTTAACGACAGAGAGAATAGATTCCTCTTCTGAACACTGTTATCTGATAATATTAAATATTAAATTAACGCTGCCAAAGAGTAATAGGCGCACCTGTTAAAGTTTTTTAATGAAATGTCGCAGAAACATTCTGAACTGTTATAATTCGCCGTTGTACTAACCATTAAAATTTACGCCACTTAAAACAAGTGATAACAATTTATTTGTGTTTCCGACTACTGTAAAGAATATCAACACGAGAAAAGATTCAAATGTCGAAAACGACCATGTTTTAATACTTACAAGTTACACGCTTCCACTGTTTCTTTTCTTTTTTTAAACAGTGTGACAAGCATTGTATTTCAATAACGTTACAATATGTATTTTATCATTTTCATTAAACACAGTCCCGTCTTTATTTGCATACTAATCACTTAAGGCCTGTATTAACTTCAGCCGCTATGATCGTCAGGCTACGTTCACTTCTCCTGAACAGAAGCCGCTCAGGCCGTGGACTGCAATGCCGAGCAAACCATTCCGGCGACGCCATGCTGCAGGTAGAGGGAAGGCCTTCAACATAACCCAAGGAAAGCGAAAAAAAACAAACAAACAAACAAACCAACCCTCAAAAGCTTCACAAATTGTGCTACAGTGGTTCATGTATAATACACAGGTCTAAACGTGAGAAATGATTAATATGCATACTATCGCATACGGTCGTTTTACCCCTTTCATACAGAACAGTGAGACTTTATGTGCATTTAATAATGGAGCATGTGCTTGTAGGTGTTCGTGAAACAAACATTTTCCAAAGACGCCCAGACGATATGGACAGACTAGCATTTAAATACATGGTAAGGATATTGGTAAGAAAAGCATTTTCTCTTCTTGAATTTGTCTAGAGTAGTAATTGGTTTGTTTTGTTCCAGGAGATGTGTAAAGTGGAATCAAGCTCAGACTCTGAGTCTGACACGAGCCCACGTGGTTCTGATGCCAGCAGTAAGGTATTATCCTCAGTGATCATCATTTGAAAGAATAAGTAGCTTCTTTATTCTGTTACACTTGTGAAAGTATATATTTGAAATCTAGTATATGTAAATATGGAACCAATAAACTGAATCAATACCCTCAGTTTGGAGATTAGAAATACATTTTTGGGGCAAGAAATAAAAGCTCACAGCAGTCTGTTAACTTTTGCTAAAGTGTCTGAATCAGCACTTTATTTGTAAGATCATCACCACTGAAGGTTTTTTTGTATGCTGTCTTGTTAGTCTTTACAGGGTTGCACAGGTCACAAGAAGCCAACATTTCCACAGAAGCCATTTGGACGGCAGTATCTGCAAGTGAGTCGTAAGTTTTCATCTGCAAATAGATTCCTTAAACTCTGATGAAAGCATTTGAAAAAAGAAGAAAAAAAAAAAAATCACATTATTCATAAAGAAGCAGTTGCAAGCAGATGCCAAATTCCAAACATATCTACACTATATAAGGTATAGGGAGATGCAAAGTTCTGGATCTTTATGCATTGCGTGGCTAAATAAAAAGTTGATTTGTTTTATTGAATAAATCCTGCAGTCATTAATATTTCAGCTGGTAATAAGTTATTTAACCCTTAGCGATGCAATGAGTAGATAAGAACCCAAGATATTGGGACTAAACAGCTGTGTAGCCTTAAGAGGAAATCAATAAAAGATGGTGAAAAGTTAATGCAACCGGGAAGGAGCAGTTGTTTCAAGATTTTCCCTTACCATGACCTTACATCTTTCTCACTTATTTTTAAAATGCTCATCCGAAGACACCTGCATTTTAAAGATTTGCTACAAAATCCATTTTAAATTTCACTTCTGTTGGCAAAGTGATTTTCTTTAAAGTTTAGCAGTGACTGAAACATGCTTCAGCTTTTACCAGTATTTCAAGAAAGCATTTGCAATTTTGCTTGAATAAAGAATTGAAAGTGGTAGAAAAACCTTTTCTGGCTCCTCAGTGTTTAACAGGGCTCTTGACCTGGATCTTGTGACTGCTATGACTGATGTTTGTTTCAGCCCCTGGACCCCTATGACGGAAGCTCAGAAGACTCTGCTTCCTCAGCAGATGATCCAAAAAGGCAGAAACCTGGAGGCTTCCGAATGAAGGGGAGATGTTGCAGAGCAGCCATGAATTCCATGCCCATCCTTGAGGCGAGGAGGCCAGAGCCAAACGATGGGGTAGCTGTTGCGCATCTCTCAGACATCCAGATGAGGTCATCAAGTGACTCTGAACTTAAGGCAGTTAACCAGGGGGACTTCTTTTATAGTGCCAGAAAATATGCCAATACTGAGATGCCTAAGAAATCCTGCCTCTACCCCTCTGTAGTTCCATCTGATACAAAGACCTCATACCAGCTTGCAGATGGGCCATTTAAGAACTTTACTCAACCTTGTACATTTTCAAAAAGGAAGCTATTCTGCCCATTGGGTAATGAGGAATACATGCACAGGAAGAAGCAGTGCCTCACTCAAATGGAGACAGAGACCATTTTCCCTGAGGTAAATCGGAGTTCTGTTGACTGGAATAACTCATCACATCAACTACAAGTCAGCAGATTACTATTTATTTACTTAGAGATTACTATTATTGAGATTACTCTGCATCATACTTCCCAGTTTGAATGAAACCAATTCCTATTCAATTCAGTTATATGAAAACTAAAGATGTGAGATCTGGCCATTTCCCCATTTTAGAAGGTGCTGTAGATAGATACAGTTAGAAATAATTAGATTCTACTGAAGATGAAGGAATTGGTTTTTGAATTTTTTTTTTCTCCTTATAGGGGGTAAGCAAAGTGTTTCATACTGGATCCTTAATTTAGCACACAGCATCATCTGGAAACAAGATACCATGTGCTGAAACTCAAGACTGTTATGGAGAACCATTCCTTTAGGGTGTGTTCTATAAATATCCTGAAAAGGGAGGATATAAACCCACAAGTACTAGATTTTTTTTTTCACTGAACTTTACACCCAGAAAGCGGTCAACTTGTCGTTTTGAATTTCTGTTTAACAGGAGATCTATTTAGTAAACACTTAATGTTTTCTGTGCTTGTTGCACCTGACAAGCACTAGATCAAGCCATTCATATGTTTGAAATGAATGCGCAGTGGAAAATTAAATGTCTAGTTTATAGCAATAGTTGAGTGGCAGTATTTGTAAGAAATTAAAATTTTCAGAGCACAAATGTGCTGGGGGGGTTACAAAATCAAACTGAAACCATAGTTTTCTGGTCTGTGAAATAAAGTGCTGTTCAGACTAATCAAATGCTGCCTCATCTAGTTTTGTACATCAACATGCACCAGAGGGCTAGAGCTTGGTTGATGTGAACGCTCACTTTAACCAATTCTCATTGACTTACCATTTTATCTGATTATTTTTTTATAATTTCATGCTCAATAATCAGACTCAGTTTTTTATAGTTGAAGCATGGGTCATGATGGGGCACATGATGGTATTCTGACTGGTCACTTGAAACAATGGCTTAATACTAGATTAAGTAGCCAACAAGTAGTTCAAGCTCACTGGAAAACTATTGCAAATGCTAAATAAATTAACAGTACAAGCATATAAATTATACTAGCTGTTACTTTACAGCGGCATAGAAAGACACCAAATGTCTGACTTATTTCAGTGTTATTCAATTATATTTTCTTAAATCTTGAAAGAAATTATATGGAAGTTTGAATGCTCAACATGCAGAACTTTAATCAATATTCAATGTTCCATCTTAAAACAAGTTTCCTTTATAAAAAAAAAAAAAAAAAAAAAAAAAAAAAAACCCACCTAGTTTTAAACCGCCAAACCGTGCACATACCCATCTTCCAACACATCCTAGTCACTTGCATTAAAAGTCTAACAGTCTGTTTATCTAGCAAGTTACCTCAAGATAATTTTTCACAAATACTGGGTTACATAAGTATTTAAACAACAATGATTCAACTACGATTAGATGATTAATTTGAGAGTTAAGCTAAATCATTTACTCAGTGCAGAGGATGGCCACACCACGCTCATAGAAATTGTGTGGATCCTCCTTAGTGGCGATGTCAAAGTCCACAGTAAAGATAAGGTCGGTACGGGTGAAGTTCAAATACACTGGCAAGGTGACCTAGAAAGGCAGGAAAAGAAAGTTAGAGAGAAACCTAAAGCTGATTATACAGCTTTATTCATGTGATAGAGTGCTGACCATATTCCTCTTTTCTGCATTGTTCTGCTTCACCCAACGCAGCTGCGTGAGTGGCAGCTCAGTGGAGATTGCAGTAGAAAGGGAGAGTTTGTTGTTGGTACAGGTGGCCCCCTGCAGCTTCAAACCTATTTTTACAGAAACAGGTGATCATATACACAACACCCCTCCATAAACCATTGCACAACATCTGATTAAACTAAGTACCTCCTTGAACTTCAGACATACATTATAGTAGGAAAATTACCCTTAATGCCAAAGCTGCAGGCATCCAGAGCCGCTCCTTGTGCAGAAGTCACATTGACTTCCAGTCCCAGCTCCTCCAGTGACCAGCTATTGGCCTGAGCCACATACTGCCTGGTGGCTGTGATGTAGGCCTCTGGCACAAAAAGACTCCCCAGGTTCACATGGATGTTCTAAAAATTGTCAAAATTAAATCACTTTTGTATTATTTTATAATTCACAATATTGCACAGAAGCCCACTTTCTCTTAAATTTTGAAAACAAACAACTACAACCTACTCACCAAAATTGGATGATTTTAATGCCTACTTCAGTAGTAGAAAAAACAGATTTAAAGTATTGCATAAGGATTTAGTTATATTAATTGATGTGTACAACCTTCAGCTCTTTGGCACCCCCTGTGGCAGCTCCCTGGGAGATTTGCTGCAGTTGTTTGATGCGTTCACTGAAGTCTGCCACCCACTGGATCACAGTGATTGAAGAAGGGACAGTGTAACGATACCAGCTTCGGGGCAGAATGCCTTTGAAATAAAATAACTTGTCAGCTTAAGGCACCTGAAATAACTCCATTTACTTATGTAATTGGCAGCGGTGGCCTAGTGGTTAGGGAGTTGGCCCCGCATCGGAAGATTGTGGGTTCGATTCCCTCCAAAAGTAGGTTGCCCTGAGGTACCCCTGAGCAAGGTACCGTCCCAGTCACTGCACAAGGGTTGTCACTTTCACTTTTCTTGATTATGCCTCTTCTACTGAGTTTAACTGTATACTACAGAGGGGCTTGTCTCAGAAAAATTCTAATGTTTTAATTTAAACTACTATAAAGTAGCAATAGGTTCATGTCATGTAAAATAGTTGATTTAACAAAGTAAAAAGATCAAAGTAAACACTAATGTGAAACTGCTCTTTAAACATGAAGTGCAACCAACCTTTGACAAGGTCATTGATGAGTGTTCGCAGGACGTTTGTTTGCTTCTTTTTGCCCTCACACACTTGCACAACATCAGTGAGGTCCTGACGCACATCTTGCAACATACGAGCACCCATCTTCACTTCTCTCTCGAAGAAACGGAACAAAGGATCCTACAAATGAGGAAATCTGCCATCATTTGTAGGACTTACATTTTAAGGGGCACAACAGGTGATGTAATTAGCTCCTATTAGAAGCACTGGTTAAATTGGCAGACCTTTCAATGTCCTGACTCAATCTTCTGCACCTGACTAAAGCAGTGGCTAATGTAATCATTACAGAACCCAAGTCACTGATCAAGGGGGAAAAAAAGAAATAGAAAAACAACTCTTCCGAACTAGATACTTGGTGTTCTAGAACCTACCTTGATGTTCTCCACAGTACGTTTAAGGGGGTTTACAGAAAGGGGTATGAGTTGGAGCCAATTGCAGGCGGTTGTATGCAGGGTCCTCATCCATGCTGGCTGAGCGTCTGAAGATGACGCTGTTCTCTGCTTCTTTTCTGTCTCGTAGGCCAGGTCATCCTCATCCTCCAGCATCTGCATTTTCAGCAGCTTACCCATCATGTCAGTGCCTGAGGGAGGGGAGAGGCATTGGAGGAACAAAAGGCCAGGAAGGAGGCAGGATAAATGGCAGAGGGTGGTGGAACAGGAACCAGAACCATGGGATAAGCCCACAGAAAATGAAGGGAGGAGAAATTAATTGTGGATGCTAGGAAAAAAGGTTTTAAGTTTTAAAATCTTAAATAAAACAAAAACAAGACATGCATATTACATAATTTAAAGGGTCATGCATTTGTGGGGTACTTGACAAGATAAGCTGCAAAAATAAAAAATAAAGCCATACATTCAAAACAGAGCTTAGAAGACTATGAAGTGACATGATGGCAGCAAAATACAGCTACTGAAGGGTGAGGACACACCCCTGCCCTCAGCAGGACACACCCCCTTATGTACATGATCAGAGTACAGCAAATCCAGACTTCCCATCTCATTTCCACTAGAATACTAATATGATGAAAAGCTCCTGGAACAACTTTGAACATTAAAACAAAATCCATCAGAAGAACCAAGTCAGCTGTCAGATCACCCACATTTAAGGGGAGTATCCAGTTCAGGGCAGACTGAGGAAAAGAATGCTGTCTACTGTTTGATCTGGTTAAGAGCCTGTGAAAACTGACAGAATTCATTAGAAGAGGAGAGCCATGGTTAATAGAGGAGACATGAAGTGAAAATTGTCTCCATGGCAACAAGAAAAGGAGAACAGAGACCATCAATGATAAGCCTGTGGTAGACAAAAGGGGGAATAATTGTACCCTGAGTGGCGAGAAGAACTCTTTCTGCATTACTTGGCAAACCCAGCCAAGATGGAGTCTGAGTGTCCGGGAGCATCTCCACCCAGTGCATGAATTCCTCACGCCTGCAAAAGTTTAGAATAACCTTCTAAACAACTAAGAAATATAGCTCCATAGAGTGATTTATACTTCATATTCTGCAAAGAATATTGTTTTGTACTGACCGAATTCCATCTGGCATTTTGATGTCCTTGTGACCATCCACTTTCAGCGCCAACTTGAACTCACTATCGAAGCTTCCTGTAGTAAAGATTCGTTCCAGGAAGGTGTTTAGAAGCCGTTGATCAAACTCATTATCAATTCGGCCTCCATAAATAGACTGAGCCATCAGTGTTTTCAGTGCTGCCCATGGGATTTTGTCAGGAGAGATGTTCTGGCGCCCCTGTGCAGGAGGAAAATACACCCACAACCAAAAACCTCTAGTTACTGTTAACAGATAAAATAACTGGAAAGCACTATATATATCCCCAATGCTTTTTTTGTGCATCTGGTCACTTCCAAAAGTAATTTACTGAAGTGCTATTTCAGTAAATAGATTTCATAAGCATTGATAGTACAAGGTAGGGTATGTTTAGAACATTGGGTGTTTAGAACCCAATTAAAAATAAAACTCGTTTATTCAGAAGGGTAAGTCATGAATTAAATTATAAATGCAAGATTTGAACTGGGGCTATAACTTCTATAAACCAATTATTTTTACCCCCTTTAAGAATTCCAGTGTACATTTTTATATTTCAGACCTTTGCAGTGTCATCCAACCAGGTATCCACGGTATCACAGGCTGAGCGCAGATCAGACTCTCCAAACTCGTACTTCTTGGACCAACCAAGCGGGGCATAACGGAGTCGTTCCTGGATAACTGCATGGAACCAAGCCAGAAGGAAGTACAGACGGGCACGCTCATTTGGAGCCTGAGAAATCAAACATACATGCATAATACAATTTGAGACATGCCAGTTTCACCATCCATCCATTTTCTGCCACTTGTCCCAAACGGGGTCGCGGGGGGAGTGCTGGAGTCCAACCCAGCGCAAAGGATTGGGGACGGCACCTTGCTCAAGGGTACCGCAGAGCAACCTATTGGGAAGGTTGCCCTTTTGAACGCCCTAACCACTAGGCCACCACTGCCCCTTCAGTTTCACCATAACACCAAAATGAAACCCTCACTGCTAAACAGCTCAAACTCCAATAGTACATTAATTAAAAGAAATGAACAACAAAACAGATCTGAATTTGATTAGCAGTCCTTTGAATTTTGAGTGGTAAAAGTAGTCCGACTGCTCTTCACCTTGCACATTCGAGCCACTGGGATGCTGCTGAAAGTCCTCAGCATGTTGGCCTTTACACCAGGAGGGGGCTCAAAGACAAAGATACGACCAGCACGCAGCAGGTTAACTGGAACCTGTCCAAGACAGAAAGAAAGCTTTAAAAATCCTTAAAACTATAGTATGCCTTGTTAAGTTATACTGTATATACTTGCATGATCAAATTCTGTTAGTCAGAGTTAATCAAATATCAAATGTTTAGTCTTCCTCAGAACTTGATTGACCTTGGGGTTGATTTCCATGGTGAGAAACAGACGGAAGCTGGCATGTGGTTGCATGGAATGCAGCTTCTTCTCCAGTTGCATAAGCCAACCAGGAGCTAGGTGTACATTTTCCAACATCACCCACCTATAATGCAAAAAGAGCCAGCTCATAATAAGGCTCAAGATGTCTTTAATAATTAAGTCAGGAAGACAGACTCTCAATGGTTCTCACCAACCTGCCAGACTTGACTGCTGTATTAATATCTCTGTCAGCCTTGCTGAAGCCCTCAGCAGAACCTGTGGATAAAAAGGACTTAACCGACAGTCACTCTCAACACTACACTGGTCAGGAATGGGCTCAAAAAGGTTTCTTACCGATGGAGATGGATGTGATGTGTTTGTTCTGCTCAGCTGCCAAATCTCGGACCAGACCACTTGCATCATAACCAGGCACTGAGCACATCAGCACAGGAGTTCCTGGCTTCACCTACAAAGTGTTATTTGCATGAAATCTCACTTCATTATACAGTAAAATTAAACAGTTAAAGATTTACATTTGCTGGAACAGACATACACTCAAACAAAAGTGGAAAAGGCCTAGCTGATTTGTTATAGAAATGTAACAAAAATAGTAGAAAAATATTTTACACTGCATGTGTATTTGCAACAAAATTATGATCATGTTCCTCAAACTGGCATTAGGAACAACATTTTGTATAATTTCTTTTGATTTCCTTTTTGTTCAAAAGATTGTTAGGAATACCAATGACAAAACTGAATAATGAAATGTAAGTTTTTTGGACCCGTTTTTCTATTTGGATTAAGTGATATCATTCTCCATTTTTTTTTTAGATTTTGTTTAATAGGCATGTCTCTACCTCACTGTCCACAATACTGGCCAGATCCAGAGGCTGTTCAATGATGGACATGAAGCTCTCTCCTAAGACCTTTGAAACAAAGATGTTTGACATGGCCAACAGACGATCTGGCCTGAATGCCTGGATTAACAGTAGCTGGTGCACAGCCTGGCCAATAGGAGCTGTAGAGAGAAAAAGGATTATGCATAATGGCCACTTTATATGATAAGTGCTCATAAAGACTCAAATACAACTCACTTGTCTTGTCTTCAGCCCACAGGTAAGGGACAGACAATTCAGGGGAATTGCTCTCAAGCCACATGAAGAATTGCTGGAATTCACAAATGACAAAATTTCCAGGCCTCAAATGTGCCATCTTGAAGACAAACTTTCTAAACAATTAATGAATAAGGGGACTTCTAACTTACCTCATCAGCCTGTACTTTAGCCACCAGGTCTTTGAAAGCAGGGAGGCGGCTAAGGCGCACCATGGCCTCACACTGCTCTGTGGTCAGCCCCTTCACCTTTGGTAAAGCTGTGCCTGTTAGAACAATCTCCTTCCCACGCAGGAAGTGCTGGAACTCCGGGTCGTACGATGGCTCACTAGATAATTTGAAGAATGCAGAAAGCAGGAAACTTTGGTGAATGCCTTTCAAACCACCTGTGACCCTGCTCAGGTAAGTGGTTAAAATAATGAGTGAGAGAATGAGAATACTTTGATAGTTGAAACAATTAATCAATGAAACAATTAATCAATGAAACAATTAACAACAAGTTACTATTTTAAAATTATAATGACTATCTAAGAATTGCAGTTTATTCGTTCAGGTTATCATCATTCATCTTCTGGACAGCTAGTTAATATGTAAAGGTTTAATTACCTGGTCATGCCTTTCAAGTTGATCCTTGCCAATAGCACAGCAAAAGTGATGTGATCTTGGTGAAGCATACCTCGGGCCACTCTATTAAATGCAACCTGTGGAAAAGAAACATGCAACACTATATGCAGAAATCACCCTTATATTGTAATAAAGCTAGAGAGGCTCTTACCTGGAACAAGTCTTTTGTGATGAAGGACAGACGCTGTGTGTGGTCACTCACAGTCTTTAGATTTGCATTCTCATAAAGCACAGTGTGGTAGATATCCAAGAATAAATGTAAGGAGTATTGATATAGGAAGTGCATCTGTGTAAATAAAATTGATAGTTTGAGTTTAATTGCACTCCACACATCTTACCTGCTCAGTACTTCTGATCACCAACACATGCACTCTACTCTTGGACAGCTTTTAATATTTATGGAATTTAGCAGATGCTCTTATCCAGAGCAACTCCCATGTCCTAATTGCAGGGACAGTCCCCCTGAAGCAACTCTGGGTTAAGGGTCTTGCTCAGGGACCTAGTGGTGCGATTCGAAAAAAGGAGCTTTTTGGGTCCCATGGTTCCCTTTTCACGTACCTCTTGATTTAAAAAATTGTTTTTAGCATGAACAATTTTGGAGGGGGGTGTTTAGTTCATTTGAGTTAAGATTGGGTTAGGTGATTGGCCTTTCCACTTTCCTCCTGTTGAAATCCTTAATTAACCTGGCAGCATTTTAGATCAAATGAGTTTTGATGCATCTCTCTGTATTTGGCAAACAAAATGCTACTTTTGATGTAACTCATGATGCTACCATCATGAGTTACATCAAAAACATTTATTGAGCCTATTTTAGAAGTGGTCAGACAAGCCTAAGTAAATGACATTACCTGCATGCATATTAATATTTGTCTCACAGAACTGTGAATATAAGGTTTTTTATACGGAAGAAAAAAAAAAAAACTAAATATGGGCATTTCTACTTTTTCCATTTCTTATGTTCAATAGTTTGCCAAAAGTTGTAATAGTTTAGGTATAAAAAAAATTAAAGATGAGCAATGTGTGAGGATAGAAGGGTATCGGATTAATCACATTCTCTCCAATATCAAATCCAGAACTTTCTTCTGATATTAATCCAATACCTGATGCCAGCTGTAACTTTGTTCAGTAGAAATGGTACTATTCTGGTACCAAGTTAAATGATTTTAGTGGATTAAGTATATGTTAGCCATTGAAAAGTTCAGCACTAAACTTTGCTAAAAATCATAATTGAAGTCAGACCTGGTTGAGAGCTTCCATGGTGAAATAGATACTACTGCAAGCAGTAGACAATGACAAATATTGCTGGGACACGTTTTCCACCTCCTGCATAACAATGTCAGTTTCCTCCACTTTCCTCGTCACTTCTGCTGCTTCCTTCTTCAGGTTCTCCAGGGTGGTAATGATGGTGTCATCATCCAGAATGCGACCTTTGACCTCATTCAAGGCCTGCAACAGGGATTTCTCTAACTGACGCAAACGCAGTTGGAACTCACCTAAAAAGAGACCAGAATTTAAAATCAAGATTTTCTTTAACCCAAGACTGAAAATTCCATCTCCCATTTGAACCCTCAATGAGTAATCCTAAATGCAGTCAACCCCCCCCCCTTTCCTTTCCACTTTCTCAAAAGTTTAATCTCTTTATTGGATCAAACTTTAAACAAAACACTTAACTGTAAACAAAAAAAAAAAATAAAATAAAAATCAGGAAAGTAAATTAAAACCATTTACTTTTAAGAAATAAAATAGTTTCCAGGCCATGAAAGAACAAAAACTGCCTTCTAATCAGGAATCTTGAATCACCATGAAGAATTTCTCCTGGTGAAATATCTATTAACATGTATCACTGATGTGTAAAATATGCTTCCTCCAGAAACCACACAGTAGTAGTGACCCAGAATAATAACCCAAGAGAAACAGGATATCCATCAGAAGCAAGCATTTTAATTTGTGCAATAGGAATAAATCTTTAGAGTTTATGATGCTTCTAGTTTTCATCTCTAACAATATTACAATGGACTTTTCAAGCTTAAAATTCACATGTTCCTTACCCTGCAGCTTAAGAAGGTCTGAGCGCTTTTCATCCACATCTGGACGCTCTGCCTTCAGCACCTCATTAAGACACTGACTTTGTAGACTGCTTCTGGTAACCGTGAAATTCACAAAAGTCACACGTGAGCACAGGTCTGGCGGGAACTCCACCTGTTAAATTAGATCACCATATTAGAAACAAATTATTTATGCAGAATAAACAATACAAAAATGAGGGATGGGCACTTGCAGTTGGGTCTCTTGTGGAAAGGAAGATGACAAAAGAAGGAGACAAATCAATATCCTGGTCTCCAAGGGTGATGAGTACTCTTCCACCAGTTCTGCGCACTTCCCTGTTGAGCACAGGGTTCAAAATGGGGTCATAGCTCTCCACATCCTGAGAGAGAGAGAGAGAGAGAGAGAGAGAGAGAGAGAGAGAGATGAAAATTACTAGTTGATACAAACTGTGGCTCTAAAATAGGTCCTCAAAGTTGAGCAAAAGTATTAATATGATTTGATGTGAGAGAAAGCATGGTTTCTGAAGACTTTAGATCAGCAAAATACTGCTTTGCAAATAAAAAAAAAAAAAAAAAAACTAAGGCCAACAACCACTTAGTACTAATGTGTAGAATAATTACCATTAAAAATTGTGTGAGTATTTATGCAGGTATGAAACGCATCATGTGAATTTCCTTTATTTTATAATGGGAAAAAATTTATTTTGGGTTGCAAGCACAGTGCTGGAAGACATTATGCTCAAACCCAAGGTACCACTGTACATTCAAAAAGCAGGCTACCTAGGATTAAATTCCTGAACCATGCTCGATTCCTTTAGAGTGAAGGCATACCTGGACCAGAAGAGGGTTGCCAAATCTCAGAGCACTTTCCAAGTTCTTCCTGAAGGCATCGTCCAAAAAGCTAGTGCGAGTGATCTTGCGATCCTTATACTCATTCATTATGAACTCTGTGGCCTGACCAGAGGGATCAATAATCAATGGATACCTGTTGGGGAATATTATATATTATACACGCACTCGCATAAGTATTTAATTTCAATATACAACACAATGACAAGCCTTGCATTTTTTTGCAACTGACCTGTTGAACCTCTTAAGCATGATGGCATTCTCAGTACAGAGGTCATCAGCAGGGAGAGAGTTTGCTTGCCAGCGCAACCTCTCATCAGCATTGGACAAGTATTCTGTCCGGGCAATATCTGTGCGGAACTGGTATAGAAAATGCATGTCATAATATACTGTGAATCACATTTGTTATCTCTGCTAGCTTAAGAGGGAAGGGGTGGGGGAAGTAGAAACTTACAGTAATTACCAACAATAGATTGTTGGGGGGGGGGGGGGGAAGGTTACAATAGCCACACCTGAATGTTGGCCTGCTGGAGATGGTGTGACCATGTAGTGAAAAGGTTCTGTCTCATTTGCTGATCAAAGTAGCCAGCATAGGCAATAAAGGCAGCTGACAGCAGGCAGTCACCAGCAATGGTGGACATCTGGTTCTTGAAGGTCTCACTGGTCTTCTCCCAGCGCTCCCGTTCAGCAGACAAGCTCTTTAGCAAGGCTGTGCTGCGGTTTACCTGCAGAGTGTGGAAAGATGTTTAAAGTAGGTAACAAGACCTATGTGTGGGTTGCATAATAAAACCATTGGAATTTTTACAATTAATGTTACAATTAATGTCAGAGGTTTTTCAGGGCTTTATCTGAGGAAATCCTTTTAGGCTGCTTTACATTACCACTTAGGCTTCTGTTGAAACCATGTCAATTTGTCACTGCTTTCAAGGGGGATAAGAGTCAATAAGCCCAAAAAAAACAAAAAAAAAACAAACAAACACCCCACACACACACACACACACACACCATACCTTGGCCTCTACAGCAGCCAAATCTGCCTTAATAGCCTGAGCCTCAGAGATGAGCACAGCATACTCTTCCTTATAACGGGCAATGCTGGCCTCCAGGTCCCTTATCATCTGCTCTACCTCTTCAGCCTTGGTCTTGTTGTCCTTGGCATCATCCTCCAGCTTCTGCAGCTCATTTCTTAGAGGCTCCACACGCTTCAACATGTCTGCATAGTTTAGCTGTGCATGGACACAAACAGAGCCTTACAATTTTACATTATTGCTAAAACTATTTACACAAATACATAATTTTGGTTTAATGTGACTGTCAATTAAAATGGTTCAAATGAATGACACCTGACATTAACATCAACAGTAATATTTAGGTACAAGTGAACATTAACCCATTAAAAATCTCTTATTGTCTAGAGCCCACTCCTTCTGCCAAAACAGCTTAACCACTGAGGTAAAAATACTGAAGGTGTGCTGCAGTATCTGATGCTTATTTGGATCAGACTAGTTTGTCCAGCAAATGTGCTTAATCCTATTAGGAAAAGAAATTTGGAGGTTAAACAAAAACCCTGAACTAGGGGGGAGGGAAATCAGGAATTATTTGAACACCGGGAAAGGCAGAAAAATTTACTGTGCCACTCTAAGTGCCATTAGAGAATAACATTGCCATTACAAGGTGTACTTGGCTTGCAATATTTAAGTAGGTAGTACATGCACAAGTGTGCACCCCCAATCTCTTCCATAGGTAAGCATCACAAACCAGGCTGTGCAGATGATTTAAGACAAAATGTGATTTATCAAACCAGGCCAACTTTCTCTGTGGTTTAGTTCAGACAGCCACACAACTATTGTAGGAGCTTTGGGTGGTGGCCAGAAGTCAGCAAATGGTTTTAATGTTTTGGCTGATTGTTATATAAATAATAACAAACAACTAGTAGTAGTAGTAGATGACTACTAATAATGACAACCATATTAGGAGATACTAACCTGTGCAATTGCCCATTTAACCATAGGCCCACAGGCAAGTGAAGCCCTGTTGACCTGCTCGTAGTTGTAACTGGGGTTGGAGATGTAGTTCTTCTTCATCTTCTCACGAATCGAGTCACTGAACCCCAATAAATATCAGTTAATACCCTGTTGTAACTGGTGGGATTTGTTTAAAATGTTAATGAATGGGTAAGGAATTTAAGGGGGAAAGAATGGGTGGGAAAGTTGAAAGGAATTTCCCAGCTTTGTAATTTCTCATTTAGAAATTACTTTATTCTTAGGGAAAACATATCATAAAAAGAAAATATACCAGCCAAATAATGATATTTCAGCAACTATGTGCAATTCAAGTTTTTGCACTGCCGCACTGAGGGGAAGGAAGAAAAAAATAACGGTAACTGCTTTAATTACAAAAATAGCAAAAGTTGAATATAAATAAACAATACCTCATGTCCTCAGAGACAAAGTTGACTATGCTGGAGATGAAATTGTCTCTGATAATAACTTGTCTGATCTTTTTCCAGTCATTAGTCTCTTCCCCCAGCAGGAGGCAGATAGATTCTAGTGCCAGTTTAACAGCAGCAGGCGGGTTGGCCATGGCACGCACTTCAACAAGATGCTGCTTCTTTATAGAGCTGACGGCTGGGTTGGGAATGAAGGAATGAGAGAAGGGAGGGATGGGGTGGGAGATGGAAATGGAAAAAGGGAAGGAAGGTTTTAGAATCATGCGGGACTGTAGGGTGTGTGTGTGGGGGGGGTACGAGAGCAAGACTGCCATCAAGTACGAGAGAGTGGGTCATGTTAATTTTAAAATCACATTGGTCCTTTGATATCCAGCTTGTCACTGAAATCTCTAGATTATAATATTTAATCAGATCATTCCACATGGGGTTCTTAAGCTTTCATTCTCAAGTTATTTTTGCCTAACCATTTTTTGGGAGATTACTTAACCTGACACTTAAAAAAAGGTGAATTAGTAATGCAGTTATCATAATGTCAACTGGAAACAAGCTTCCATTATTTGTTAGATACATTAGTGTCAAAGCTCCAGCCAAAATTACATTTAGGCACCAAACCATTTAAAGCAAAGGGGAAAATTTTGCCAGCTTGGAATAAAATTTACAATTAATTTCATAATTTTTTTTTAAAATGTAATTTTACAAGGAAAAAATGTTTTCAAAATTGTGAGGAAATATCAACGCACAAGCTCCCAGTGACCATGCACCTCTCTCTCGAACTTTATAGTGGCTCCACGCTGCTCGCTTCAGTCACCTGATTTCTTCAGCAGAAAAGTTAACAATAGTGGGGATGAAGTTCTCGCGCATTATGATGGAACGGATCTGCTTCCAATCAGTGGTGCTCTCGCCCAGCAGCAAGCAGATGGACTCCAGAGCCAGCTTCACCGCTGCTGGTGGGTTGGCCATGGACCGGACCTCCACCAAGTGCTGTTTCTTTATAGACTTAACAGCTAAAGACCGCAAAGATGCAGGAAAGTGACATGGTGTACAGGAATAGAGGTAATAAAGGAGGTGGAGGAAAAAAGCAAAAGCAAAAAACACACACACACCACACAAGCACACAAGCACACACGTCAGCGTAGAGGACCAATTAACACCACTATTGAATGCAGTAGCAAAGAGCAGAAGAGGACTGGTGAAAAGCCAGTGGCAAAATAAATGAATAGTGCTACGAGAACACAGTTCAACGGCCTGTGAAGGTGGTCTAAAAGGCATAAGACGTGGCAATTTCATTCCAGTTAACAATATCTGACTTCTCTTTGGTTAAACCCCCCCCCCGCAATTACATTGGCAAAAACAAAAAACTAAAAAAATTTGATTGAGGGGGACAGTCATACCATTCTGAGCCTCAATGACTGCAGGCTCTACTTGGTCCAGGTCTTGTTTAACTCTTAGTTGTTTATCCTTGATAACTTCTTGCTGCTTGTAGACTGCTTCCTGGATCTCCTGACTCATGACCTGTAAGTAAAAAGCCCACTTGTCAGTTAAAGGACCACATCAATCCCATAAATCATTAAATTTCCATCTAAGTAAACCATCAAGTCTTGCCTTCTTTTTTTCAGCCTCCTGCTGATCTTTAACCATCTTCTTTAGCTTGTCATTGGCAGCTGCATTCTTCACCTCCAGTTCCTGGCTTTTAATCCTCAGATCCCTACGCAGCTCCTCAACCTGAGAAGGCATTGCCATTAAGCACTTCATAATACAGATACATTCAAAGGAACACAAAATTAAAAGCTATATTATATATAGCTATTAAATATAAATAAACAAAAAATCAATTAAATTGCTTTTTTGACAGTAGCATGTTCTGAATTACCTGATCCACAGTCTCTTTGATCTTGCGCAAACCAACATTAAGGTGCATTTGCTGCTCTTCCAGCTCACTGCGCTTCTCATTGAACAGGTTTGCATAGTGGTTGATGAAGTCAAGGTAGTGACGTGGGGTGATAGCCATGGTGCGGCCACCACGTTTCGCCAGACGATTGTTAGCCTACAGACAGGAATAGAAAACGCGAAATTACCCCCCCACTTCCAGCAAGCTTAACAGGAAAGCTATGCTATAACATGCATGAGAAATATTCCTCTAAATCAAACCTGGTGCAGGGTCTGGTGAACAAAGACACAGCCATTGACAATAGCTTCACGATGGGTGGGAGGCTGAGGCAGCTTGTCATATACAATAGGCATGTAGTCTGGCACTTTGTAATTGGGCTTTTCTAGGTCCATCTTGCTGGTGAACTCTTTTCCAACTTGGTAGAGCGCCTCAGTAGACCAATCTCCAAACCAGTTCAGCACACACCTATTGAAATGAGTTTGTCAGCACAACAAAATCAGAAAGGGTGGGGGCCCTTTATAGTGCATACAAATCCTTGTGAATTTAAAACCTTCATTAACTCAAAGTAAATGCATAAATACCATATAAGCCACTTCTCATTAATACTTTAAACAGCTTCAGATTAGTCATTTTTTAATGAAGCCTAAGAATTTAAGGAACCTGTTGAACAGGGCAGGAGAGGTGGCGGCACGGTCTTTCAGGCCCTCTGATGAGGGGTTCATGGTGAAGACCACATGCAAGTTTCTTATAACTTGACTGGTGAACCACTTGTACAGTTCTTCATGAGTGTCCAGCATCAAGCCTTCCTTCTGGGCCCCTTCCTTACACTGAGTCATCAGTGTGGCATATTCATCACCCTCAAACAGACCAGGCACCTACACAAGCAAAATGTTAAATCACATTTCTAAGAAAACAGACCATGAAAGTCAGGGAAAAATAAATCTATTCTCACCTCTCCATTGGCCAGCAACGTGTTCATGCGTTCAAGAAAGCCAGAGTCCAGGACATTGGACTCATCCATGATGAATGCAATCTTTTCATTTTTGCATCCAGACCTACGAAGGACAGTTCGCAGATCCTCATCAAAGTCTTCCCCAGTATATTTCCTGTGGACCTAAGGAAACAGCCATTTTTTTTTTTTTTTTTTTTTTTTATTTCTAATGTTTTTCTGAGAATATTTTCCAAACTGCAAGACCTTTTAAGTTCAACATGTTTTTACAGCCCGTCATCACTGTAAAACTGGAACCTAAATGAATTGGTGTATCTTTGTTTATGCCAACCTTGATCTGATAGACACTCAGGCCATTCATCCAGGCCACAAAGCGGGAAAGTGTGGTTTTTCCTGCTCCACTGACCCCAATCAGAAGAAGATGACCCTGTGGCTGACGGAAGATCCTGGAAATAAAAACAAATAAAAATTCAGTTAATCAATTTTAAAATTAGCACCTACTGAAAAAGTGAAAGTGACAACCCGTGTCATTGCGAGGTCACAGCACAGCAAGTGTGAACCACAGCGAAATTGGACCTCTGCTTTTAACCCATGCACACAAACACCTTGCAGCAGTGGGCAGCTATTGAAAGCGCCCGGGGAGCAGTGACGGGGACGGTACCTTGCTCAGTGGTACCCTACTTGTGAGGGAATTGAACCCAAAATCTTCCGATGCAGGGCCAACTCCCTAACCACTAGGCCACCGCTGCCGCATGAGATAACGGTACCCTCACCTGTCTATTCTTAGCACATGATCCAAGACCTCATTAAAGAGCACCAGAGGAACATCCAACTCCTCTTCGTAGAAAACCTTCAGACGAGCCTTAACATAATCTCGCAGCTCTTCTTGCTCCACTGGGATGTAGTCCTAGATTCAATTCAGAAAGACATTCATAAAAACCATCAAGCTCAACTGTAAAACGTATCTTGCTTGTCAGAAGTTATAGCACATTGTCTCTGTGAGTGAGATTCCTTAAATTCACCTTAGAGAGCCAGTTGCTATAGAGAATGGGGCGGTTGAGTGCCTTCTCTCGGTCAATGTTGGGGAAGTGCTTCAGGGCCACGTTGTCAATGTTCTCATCAGTCCAGCGTCTCTCCTCATCCTCCACTAGCCTGCACATTAAAAATGCCAAAATTTAGATTAGTTGGGGTGTGTGTGCACGTGCACACACACACACACACCCGTGTTAAAGATGCTGAATTTTTTAGAAATCTTTTTACTGACCGGTCCTGAAACAAGCGCAAAGCCTCATGGGCCCAGATGCGGATCAATCCCTCAACAGGAAGTGTCTCCAAGGGCCGCAGTGCCTCGAAGATACCCCTCACCCAGCGTGTCATCTCTCTGGGAGAGTAGATATAGTGGGGCTGGGTGTCCTGGGTGAATCGCTCCTTTATTAAATGGATGAAAAGATGAATAAATAAAACTAAACCTGAAAATGGGAAAACTTATGGACAAAATGCTGCCAACTTTGTTACCCACTGATTCTAAAAGAGACCCATGGCAAGGTCTCCACAAACATGAGCAAATGTTGGTACTCACTGAAACAATGAGTCACTCTTCCTTAAAATAGATTAAAAGCAACCGTCTCATGTATACCTTTAGAATCAGGTTAAGCTTTAGAATGTAATCTAGTAAAAAAGGATTTATTGTTTTCTTTTATAAATATTTTTAAAAACCCAGGACATTTGTTGGCACCCTTAAACATGAAAATCACTGCATTTTAGAAATGTTTAAAATGTTTCGCACAGGACCTTCAATCTCTTATTTAGCCAATTAAAAGGAGGTCATGATTGTATGCACCACACTGGTCATTGACCAAAGAAATCAAAGAAAGGAGAGAATCGTCTCAGGAGCTCAAAAGAAATATATTGCATGACAAAAGGCTCCAAGCAACTTTATATTCTTGATATTTGTACCTATAGTGGCAAGAATATGATCAATGGGATTGGCACATCTTTTTAATTTTTAGACATGCAAAACAGTTTAAAGTGAACCAATTTAATATCAAACCTGAGACATGGTGTAAAACTCCACCATAGCAGCTGTAAGAGGCTCAGCATAGGTGCGCAGTGAGGGGATGAGTCGAAGCATGGCCCTGTTGAAGGTGCCATAGATCTGTGTAAGGGAGGCAGGGCCTGGGTAGTCCACATACACCACTGGGACATGGCGCAAGAACCTGTAATGTGTGCCCAAAAAAAAAAACACAGAAAAGTAGGACAATAGCTATTTGGTATGGTCATCTCATCTCCTCTCCATTCCAGGTCAGATTAATATTAGGCTCATTTCTCATAGGTAACCTGGCAAAAATCAGTCTGTAGGAAATAAAAAATGAATCAATAACCTGTGAGAAAGCGGCTTTCTGCCAGGATCTGTAGGAGGATTACAAGCACCCACAAACTGGATCCTCTCCAGTTTCACCCAAGTCTGATCGGAGGTACGATAGAATCCTCCATGTTCCACCATCTGTGTGGAAAATGTACCAATTATGTTAAATAAACGCTGCTGCAATTTATAGTACTCACAGTGCATTAACACATTTTGACCCCTTACCTGTCTAATGAATGAGATGACTCTCTGTGTGCCATACTTGTCCATATCTGGCAAGTTGATTTCATCACAAAAGAGCACTAACCACTTGCCTAGTTGTACAGGAGCCAACACCACACCATTTGGCGTGCGACGGTACTCACAGTAGTGATCAAAAGTCTTTAGCAGCAGCTCTGGTGTGGTGGCACTGGAGAAATTCAAACCTACAACCTGTGACAGGGGGAGAGGGGAAAAAAAAAAAAAAAAAGGTAGCTGAGCTGTCAAAAGTAGAAACTCCTTTTCCCCCTCCAAAGCCACATGCATTGAATGATCAATTAGTCATAAAGTTTAAACTTTAACAGCAGACAGACTCTGGAAACACTTGCTGTACTGACCTCCATGTCTGGCAAGGCGCGGAGGGCACTAAAGAGGGTCATGGTTTTACCAGAGCCTGGAGGGCCACATAGCACCAGTGGCTTGTGTTCAGCCAACCAAGTATAAAGCAAAGCCTCGTGGCGCACAGTGTCCAGAGTGGGGACTACCACATCAGGAGCAGCCACTTTGTGGGTCTCCACCTCAATCTGGGGCACTTTACCCTGCCAGGACTGCCACTCTCCTGTGATTGACACCTGCATAAAAAAAAAAAAAAAAAAAAAAAGTTATTCCAAAAGAAAGCCTTCTTATTCCAACTGCATCACTAATGTAATGGATGCCCTCACCTCATAGTCAATGATCGGTACATTAGGTGCCGATGGAAGGGCTACAGTGGTGATGCGTCGAATGTATTCTCCAAGCTCAGCCCTCATCTTCAGCTTGCCATCACCAGAGAAAGACCACAGTACAGCATAGATCAAGTATTTCTGTAGTAATTAAAGAGAGGAATTGGAGAGGATTACACTGTTTACCTTTAGTCTTAAAAGTCCTGCAGTCAAACAGTACAGCTGAAATGTTTAATATATTGCAGAAATAATTAATTAACAGTTGAAGTGAAGGAGCCTGAGGGTCACTTAAATATGCCATGTAAAATAAATATGCTAGTTTGTATACACCCACCTGTATGTACTTCTCAAGCTGGTCAATGGGCATGGGAAAGTCAGGGTGGTTATTATTATACAGGGCAATGTTGCGGCAGGCCTGGTGCATCATGGAGAAGAGAGAGCCCAGGCAGCGGAGGCGTGTGAAGTCCATTATGTGCTCCATTTTTGAGGCATGCTCCAAGGCCTTGATCACCAGCCCAGTAGAGGTAAAATAAGGCTGCAGTATGGCTGCTACATCCCTCTGGATCTAGATTGTTACAGTAAGCACATGATACATTTGATTGTCAAAAGATAGGGCAGCGGTGGCCTAGTGGTTAGCGAGTTTGCCACAGGATCGGAAGATTGTGGGGTCAAACCCCTTACCAGTAGCTTGCCCTGAGGTACCCTCCCTGCCATTGCTCCCTGGGCGCTTTCAATAAAAAAGCTGCACAATGTTTGAGTGCATGGGTTAAATGTAGAGGTCCAATTTCGTTGCAGTTCACTGAATGCCGTGCTGTGACCTCGCAATGACAAGGGTTGTCACTTTAAACTGACTGAATACATTTTGTAAAAGTGGTGGTGGTCTAGTGGTAGGGTACTTGTCTATGGACCCATGGCTCAAGGGGTCCCAGATTCGAATCCCACCTCTGGTACTACCACCACTGGGTCCCTGAGCAAGACCCTTAACCCAGAGTTGCTCCAGGGGGACTGTCCCTGTAATTAGGACATGGAAGTCGCTCTGGATAAGAGCGTCTGCTAAATGCCGTAAATGTAAAGATCTATACTGTACACTTAACAGTAGGACTGCTTGGCTAGAAGCAAGAAAGCTGAAACTGGATGCATTCAACTACAGAAAAACTATAGCACATTCAAACAAAAATAGGATTTTACTTTAAACATTCCTTCAGAATTACCAGGCTCTACTGTACCATCATTCCTGGTTAATTACCTGCAGCATGGGAGATGCAGCCTCCTCTCCCTCATCTTCAGTGGCCTTTCGCATGCGCTGAGCCTCGTCCTCGCCTTCATCCAATGGGATGCTGCGCAGGCGGAACAAGAAGTTGTTGAAGATCATGTCGGTACTGAGTACATCCTCGCTGAACCACACCATGCCACAGCGAGACACAGTAGCCAGTGTTGCATACTTCAGGTCTTGAACCTCAAACATGATACGAACCTGTTTGAAACAAAAGCACCTTTACACTTAGTCTTTTTTGGAATCATGAGATACTATAGCCAATGGGTACATTAAAACCCATGAGCAGACTACAAATTTTGCATCCAAAAATTACTGCTGCACCCAAAACAAATTTAGCCTATACTTAGAGACTGTTTATTAGGGCATGCTTGATGTTCCTGTCAGGATAAACAAGGTCAGAAGAGCTTTTTCCACCAAAGCATTGCAAAAGGATCTGTATACATTGGGTGGAAGGCTGAGACGTTCTCCATTTGGAAGAGTCAGAAGCTTGTTGTCATCCAGCACAGAGTTTAGATTCTCTACCCACTCAGGATCTACATCACCATCAAAGATGATCCACTGCCTCTTTTGCAATTCTCCACGGACATTATCAATGATTCTGGGGGGGGGGGGAAAGGGTTAACCATTAAACATAGTCAGCTGCATGTAACATCAAATTTCTGACTTCAAGCAAACCATTTAAACATGATTTTTTTTTAACCCCATAGTGTGGGCTATGGCATCACTGCTGGTCTTCATGAACTCACTTCCTGAGCACATGGGTGAAAAGTCCATCAGTCCATTCACGGGTGTTAGGATCCAGTGTTCCATATAGGTGGTCCTTGCTAATGGCTTTAGGGTCAATGATGTGTGCTACTCCCTCCAACCCCTCCAGTCTCTCCAGGGCTTTCAGTAACACACGCCAAGCCATGGTTTTGCCACTGCCTGATGGGCCAACCATCATCAGGCCATGGTTGATCTGAGTGATCTGGTAGAGCTGAAGGACCTTTAAAAGAAAACTGGGATTACTATGGAGGCACAGAATAGAGAATTATTTCTAATTAACATTTTTCTAAAAACTGCTATTTCTATGTACTATCATTACCTTCTCCACCCACATACTGCCAACATCATCACCGTCTCCATAAGTGAGATACATCTCAGCACAGACTTTCTTGAGCTCCTCCCTCAGAGCAGTCATTTCTCCTCGCATGTACTGCACACCAGGGAAGACATCTGACAGCAGACTAAAGAGCAGTGGTATGTCTTCTGCCACTAGTTTGGGGACCATTGTCTCACACACACTCTGTATGAGAATCTGAGCAATAGAGGGTAGACTCCAGAATCATTAATATAATCAGCAAGTTTAGGCTATTTATTTGAGGTGCTTTAGAAATATGCCATATAGTGGATTTTTTTTTTCCCCACACAACTTGAAATGAAAGACACTGAAAGGCTCAGTATAGCATCAGTAGACTAAACAGTTTTCTACATTTTACCTCTTGCTCAGGGAGGTTCTCTGCAATCTCATTCTCATCCACATCTTCACCGCGCTCACATTTCTCTCGTTTGATCTTTTGTATTCGCTCTCTCTTCACATTTCCGGCACTGATTAGCACACTCTTCAAGGCACGCAGACCAAAGTCATAGTGAGATTGAGAGGAGAGCTGCTCATCACATAGCCTGAAAGAGTACACATCAGAAGCTGTTACTCTGTTTTTATTAACCTGAACACTCTGGAATATCTAGCCAGCAAGCTAAAAACATTTTACATTAAACATCTTAAAAACAACCACATCCCTAGGTTTTTTATATATATATATATATATATATATATATATATATATATTTATTAAAAAAAATGTAGAAATATCAGATTTCATTTCAAGAACACGACTGTACTTGAAAAAGGGGACGATCTTCTTAGCAAGGGTTTCAGCAGTGCGGAAGCCCTGCGAGTACAGCATAACCTGAGCGATGAGCTGGCGGTCAGGTTTGGTCATGGCCAAGCTGCGGAACAGCTTCTTTAGGTTATCAGGCAGGTTGGAGCGACCAGCATAGCCAGGGTTCATGGTGATGAAGATGGCCATTTCAGGGCTCACCTTCACCTGTTTGTTCAGTAGTTCAGTTGTGACTGGGGTGCCTGGAATTATAAAAAACAAATCAAATCACTGCTTTTAAGTTTGTTAATCTTTGTATTTCATTAATTATTCATTCAACCAGGGAAAGCAATTAAGATTATATGGTTTAGATTACATACTGCGGTCTCTGTTAGGGTTGCTATGCTCTCGCAGGGCCACCTGAATGTACTGAACTTGCTGAGACACAGCAGAGAGCATCCTTTCTTCGAGACGGTTGAATTCATCAAAGCATCCCCAGGCACCCACCTGACATAGACCAACAAATATGCGGCCCATTGCCTGACAAAAGAAACACAGATTGACCATTATTTAAGAATAATGCATGCATATTGTTGATTTTTAACGTTACAGGTGGAAGATGCATTCAAAGCAACAGTCACTTCAAGAATAACTGTTTGAGAGTTTGTTAGATTAGAGATTTCTCAATTATCAGCATTTTAAAGTAACTAACTAATAAGTTTAATTGTCTGATGTTGAGGGCTGTAGTCCATTAAAGCTGGATGATACCTGGAAGTCAAATGTCTCATCACAGTTGAATACCAAGACGAAACGCCCAAGCTGGTGACCAAGAGCTTTGACGGACTCTGTTTTGCCAGTCCCGGCAGGCCCTAAAAAGCAACAAGGGAATGGAAAATGGCAATTATTAAAATGGCAATTAAATGTATTTAGTAATTGGTTAAATACAAATTATTCAAATGTGGCTACCCCACAATGATGTTAATACTGCAGGACTCATCAACTTAAACTTTATGTTGAATCCCACAGGGAAGACTCCAGTTGTGCAACTCACCAAAGGGTGATCCCCCCAATCGAGCCTCCAAAGCTTGGGTCATGGTGAGATAGCACCGGTCTGTCAGTGGGGTCTGTACCAGCTTTTCCTGCACACCGAGGTATTCAAAGCCATAGTTGAACTTGGCATTGGCCATCTGAATAGACAGTTGCTGCAGCACATCAGTCTGCTTGGGGTCAAAGTAAAAGCGCATCTGGCTCAGCCACTCAAAGGACTTTGGGTTGTCAATTTTGTTTTTGATGAGGGTCCTGGTCACATCCCTCTGGTGGACGAGCTCCGTGATCTAAACAGAAAACATTAACACCAAAATGAATTTTAGATGAAAGGGCAAATAATTTTCTAGTAGGCATCACCTCAAAATTTTAGAGGAGAAAATCATTTGCCACCACCTTTGACTTACTAAAAGGGATTTAAAATCCTACTTGACTTAAATAAACTAATTGGCAAAAGGAACTTGGCATTGCAAATCATTTCTGATGTCGTTTGGGAGTTAAGTAATGTAAAAAAACATACTTACCAGATGTTCCAGCTTCTTCCTGCGGATTGGAGGTTGCTCCATCAGCACTGTGTCAGCCAGCAGGTTAAGTGTAGCCTCCACATTGGTAAGTACAGCCTGCAGAGGAGCCATGTTGTCTCCCCCTGCAATGGTGGTCAGAGCAGTCTCTACGTTTTCAGACCAGTCAATCTGGGTGGATAGAACCACCAACTGGGCCTGATAGCAAGGTTAATAGAGAGAAAATACATTTTCCCTGTGTTCTACATGCTTTCAAATGAAGCTAATTAAAGCTCTGTTTGTTCAATTGATTCAGTCTTTTGAATACCTGGTATCTATCAATCCAGTTTATGTAGGTGCCAAGGTCGATGGCTGTGCCCTTGTTAAAGACTCCCACTTCAGTGACTGCCTCAGCGAGCAGTTTCGCCAATGTGACACGCATCTCTTTTTCTACTAAGGTCAGCCATTCGTTGATCTTTGGGTGTTCTGTGATGGACACTGGAGTCTTATAGAGAACCTAATAAAGAAATAAAATCAAACCAACCACTTGCCATTTATCAAAAGGGCAGTTCAATGCCTGTGAGGAAATGTATTAGATCCTATCTGATCTTTTTAAACCAGCAATAAAAAGGATTTAAATATTACCTAAAAAAAAAAAAAAAAAAAAAAAACCAAACCATTTTCTAGTAGAAGATCCAGAGTAAAAGTAACACATTTCAACCATTACCTCCTCTCCTTCACGAGAAGAAATGCCCAAGACCTCAGTGTTGTCTTCATTCAGGAGGATGCTGGCCACCCCGGCAAACATCTTCTTGAAGTGCTTCTGTAGTTTAGCCACATTCTTGCTGTTGCCAATTATCTCAAGCAAGTCCTCATCACCAACAAAGTAGAACCTGTGGCCAGACAGTCAAAAACTTGAATCTGTCTCTAGTGCTAAAGCAAAAACAAACCAGAAAGTCACCTAACCTGGGGAAGGATGAGCGCTCTCTCTCCAGATATTCTCCCAATGCCTTCTGGATCTTTCCCAGGAGGTCTGCCAGCCTTTCCAGTGACCTTTGAACTCCCTGGATGTTAAGGACATCCATGACCAGAGGAGACTTCGTCACTTTCTTCATAAGTGCCAGGAACTCTGTGCTAATGCTAAAATATAGGAATAAATACCCTCAGTTATGAAACTTAGTTCAGAAAAGCTGCTTTTTTTTTTAAAATATATAAACTGCACTGCTTTGAAAGGCCATCATCTGTTCACCTCTGGAAGCGCTGTGTTTCCACAGGAAGAAGATGCTTGATGTCTGCACTGCCAGTGAAAATGCCTTCCAGGTACACCCATCGCCTCTGTACGTCTATCCAGACATCAAACAGAGCCATGATGCGGTTCAGCTTGTCCTCCCAGCTCAGGGCATCTTCTTCGAAAACCTTCAAAAAGGCCCAACACATACTTACCTTCTTATTGAATAGTCCTTACTTTCTAAATCCTATTAGTCAAAAGTTTATCAAAATTGCTATACAATTAAACTTTTCAAATCTAAATTTTAAAATGCATACTTTGTAGTATGGTGACAGCTTCATGGCAGACACACTGTTGATGTGTTCCTTGACTTTATTGAAGAGATCATCCCATCCCCGGATGAGACGACACTTGTTCTGATAGTTGACCAAGTCAAGTTCATATGAATTCCAGACTTCACGGATCTAAGTAGCATCGCAAGAAAAAAGGGAGTTCAGTGGGAACATTTAAATAATTTGTCTGGGGTTGCAATTTACATTGGAAAAAGTTTGGGACCTGTTTAAGGAACTCTTCAAGGGCCATCTCTCCTTGAGCTACTAGCAAAACATCCTTCACCACCATCTCATTTTTCTGCAGGTCCACATCCCAAATCTGTCCCAGGGTTAGTTCTGAAAGTACCCAGTTTACATGCAACCGCTTCATCAGTTGTTTCCAGTGTCTGTCCTTCAAAGCCTCTGACTTCAGTTCAATCACCAGCATATTCACCTGTAAACCACAAAAATGTGGTACTAACAATGTTCAAGTAACATTGCAATTTAAAACCAAACTTAAAAAACTATTTTGATTAGGAAGTAAATGCAAACCTTTAAATAGCCTTTAAGCAGCCTCTGCACATATTCATAGGAGGCATACTGCCGCAAACGAGCAGGGAAATTCTTTAGCTGATTTAGGAGAGCATCCAAACTTTGACGGAGCTACAAAGACGAATGACAGCATTAGTCTAAAGGAACAGCCTCACACTACAGATTTAAAAAGGGAATGGTAAACATTATTCTCTTTTACCTTGCGTGGCTGCACTGACACCCAAGGTTGTTCCTTCATCTGATCAATCTGCTCCCAAACCTTAGATAGCTCAGACCACACCCCCTTCAGATCTTGCAACTCCTCCAGTGCAACCTGCAAGACCACAAAGCAAGGACAATGTTAATCAGTGCCTATTATAGATTATAGGATGGCAATAACCAACCAAGTAGACTGTAAACAGATTATACCTGTACTCGTTCCTCACTGCCACTGAGAAGACCAGTGTCTGTCAACTCTAGAGCTTCCTTAGCCTTGGCACACTTTTCTCTGTCATCCTTTAGTCGCCCAAACTTCCCTTCATAGATGGTGAGGGACTGAAGGGCTTCTTCTGGACGAAGATTTCCCTAAAAGAAAAAACTATGGACAATTAGTAACTAAAAATGTAGGAAAATCATTTGCTTTAATAGACTGAACTAAACTCACAGCCACTGGCTTGGTCTTCTCCCAGTCTGTGAGCAGATCTGAGGTGCGGTTCTCTACAGCACGATCTTCCTGCACAATTTTCATCTGCAGGTTGGCCACTTGCTGCTGGATGGCAGTGTCCTTGCGTTTCATTATGTCACTAAAGGCCCCCCATTCCCCCTCGATGTTATCAATGTACAGCCAAGATGGAGGAAACTGGAAACGCTGTTTCTCCAGAAGACGCTGGCCATTACGGAAGAGCTACAAAGCACAACATCAAATCCAGTGATTGCTGAGTTTTATCTACAAAAATGTGTTAAGCAAGTTGTGGATATACTTACATCAACTTGCTTTTCAAACTGCTTGATTTTACGCTTGAGAGCCTGTACATAAGTTATAAATGTAACAGCATCAGAAGTGCTGGCTGTATCCACCGAGTGCTGCTCCAGTTCTTGGCGAGACTGAATACAAAATTAAAACACAATCAAGCTCATGAATAAATAATTGCAGAGAAGTTCATCAAGAGAAGGTATGCCTTTAGAACAGTTACTCTTTCACATACCTTGGAGATCTGAGAATGAAAGTCCTGCATATTATTGCCCAACATCTGTCCAAACTTGCTGAGCACCTCCTTATGCCAGGAATCATACTTCAGGTTCACTTTTGATTGGACCTAAATATTATAAAAATAGTACAGAGTTTTTCATAATTACACATGCAACATTAAAAATAAACTAAAAAGATCACGTTGCAGTTTATTGGCATTACCTTGCCATAATCTATGATCACTGGACCAAATTCCTTTCTTGTTTCAGCATTGTCAAAAGTTCCTCTGGCTTTGCGGATCTGCACCAAAAGAGCTTGCCATTTATTGAGGTCTTCGCCCAGGCGATTATAGATGTTCTCAGGCTGCATATCCCACAAACACTGGTACTGCAGCCAGACCTGAAAAAGAATATAAACTTGAAATCTCTGCTTGTTTAAAGTTATGTGCAACACCAAGATGCAAATGTTTAGAAGCAAGGGATTTACCTTCACATACTGTTCCACCTCCGAAACATTTTCCTTAACAGCATTGTATGCCTCTTCCAAAGCAGCAGGTCCATCAGGCATTCTGGTCAGAGCATTCCTGTAGAACTTTTCCTCCTCAGACAGCTCATAGTGAACACCAACCTATTCAAGATGAAAAGCTCGTAAAACTGTTGCTTTTACAGGAAAATACATAAAATAAATAAATAAACAAACATTTGTTCCTGCTAACCTGGTATCTTTGACTTTGAATCCTTGGCAGAGAGAGAATAATCATTTTCCAAGCAAACATCTCCTGGTAGAGCTTGTAACGGCAGTCCTCAATTGGGGGATTCAGGTAGATAACTTGGTTTGTAATCCTTAGCTCATGCACAACATTCTATATGATAAAATATAGAAAGCTAGTGCATTAGTATGAGTAAAGGTTAAAGCAGATCTTGAAGCTTTATTGCAGATTTGAGATCCCACCTTGATCTTTGGTTCTCCTCCTGGCTTGTGACTAACTTGTGGTGCTTCAGTATCCATGTCAACATCTGCTTTGTCTTCGATCTGGCCTCTAAGAACCTGTGTCCAAGTCCTAAGTCCAGCCTGGAGACGCACTCCAAGTATGCGCTCAATCTTCATGGTCAAAGAGAATGATCAAAACCCAAAAATAAATAAATCTCAGTAGATAAATAAATAGAGATGTTGTGCTTTATATTAATATATGATGGGAAAAGAAAAAGAAAAATGCTCTAATGTGGTGTAAACTGAAAGTTTACCTCAATGTCTAGCTTGTTTACCCAGATGGGCAAATTGGAATAAGAGTGCAGATTCAGATCATCAACAGCCTTTTGGACACGGTTGAGGATTTCAGAGAAGGTCTTATGGTCGTACATGCAAGTCTCAAGGGAGCGAACCTCCAAGTCTATCTTCTCTTCAATCAAAAGGAGGTCGTCCACCTATTGGCAAAACGGTAACAATAAGAATTTGGATTCTTTAAAAGGGGCAAGCGCAGCATTAAAAATCTCAAGTTAACCAACCTTCTCTTGGAAGTTGAAGACAGTTTCAGCAAGGCGTTGGACATAGGGGTCAAGTTTATATGATTCCCAAACTAGAGCAATGCCTTCTGTGATCAGGGCCTGAACCTCTTTCTTCAAACCAGCCACCAATGGTGAAATGGAGATTCTCTCCTCCACTTTTTCACACGTACGTTCATAAGTACGTACACTCTCAATGAGTGAGATGGCAAAGGGATAGAGCTGGTTGGCCTGGTGTGCTTTATTGACTATGGCCAGGGGAACGCGGAAACTAAGCCACTTGAGATTACGGACCTCCTTGGAAAGGGTAATTATCTCTGGCAAAAAGTTGACTTTAAGTTTCAGCATACTTCCTGTGCGCCCGCGGGCACGACTGCTTTCAATGGTGAAGATGCGACCAGACACACCAAGGTTCCGCTGCTGCACTTTGCGGGCCCAGTCATCAAAGATCTCCTGGGTATTTAGCTTGGCACGGAAGCTGTCTCCATCCTGCTTGAGCTTCAGACCTTCCACATGGTTCTCCCAACCTTTCCCCAGAACATCCTCCACACGCTTCATGTAGGCAGTCAGCTGTCGATCAATCTGCTTGGCCCAAATAATTGAGCCAGAGACCGGCGGTAAGTCACGCACATGACTCATCTTGCAGGACTGACTCTGAGGATACTGCACTTTGAACTTGTCATGTAAGGACTCAATGTCATCTTTCACACGCTGGATGAGCTGGGTTTGGTACTCACGAATGGCTCCACGGATGTGTGGCCGCACAAAAAGGGCATTAAAGCGGGAGAAGATGCGGAACATCTCGTTGGCATTCTTGGCAGTGCCTAACTGGTCACGGAGTCGGGCGGTGATGCGTGTCTCCACCCGGTCAATGCGCTCATCGTAGCGCTTCATTGCTGCTTCCCATGCCTCCATCCCCTCCTTTGAGACATCCAGTCCATCCACTTCTTTAACATTCTCATAGGCCAAGTTGACTTCTTCAATTGCATTAGCATCGGCCGCATCAAAGAGGACTTCAGCCACTTTTATGTCAGGTGGCTCTACTGCTTCACCTTGAGCATGCTGAGGGACAGCAGATACCTATAAGAACAAAACAGGGGTAACAATGGCTAAATTAGCAACACAAAGCAGCTTAATGGAACTTTGCCATGACACACAAGATGTAAACTGGATTCAGGACTGGCAGCAGAAGAAAAATCTTGAATAGACAAGAAAAAGCAGATTTTGGTCTGTACCTGGGGTCTCAGTACACGAACAATTACAGCTCTAAGCTGTTCATGTTGTCTCCTAAAACGCCTCATGTGATCCAAACGTGCTTGGAGCTTTCTGTGTGCAGGGCTTAGACGCCATACCATTTTGAGGTTCTCCTCCCTCTTTCTCTTTACAATGTCTCTCAGGAGCACCTGAAGTTTCTCATATTCATCTTCCCAGGTCTGGAAAACCTCAAAGCAAGCCACCATTACCTGGTGGAAAAACGAAGGAGGGAGTTACCAACATAGCACAAATATGAATAGGACCTGCAAATTAAAACAGCATTCTACCAATGCTCTGTACCTTCTCAAATTCTTCATATGCCACATGCATAAGCTTCCGGGTGCCCAGAACTTTGAGCAGCTGGGAGCTGAGGTCACGGGAAATGGCCTCAACTAAACGCAGGGCACGCTGGATGGGGTATTTGGTGTTTCGAATCTTTCGAAGGTGTGTAAAGATGGCCACCAAGGCCTGGCGGATTTTGTCTAGCTCAGTGGCAGACAAGAGATCGTTGAGCGGGAAGTCTTTCATTAGAGGGTTGTAGTCATTAACTGTCTCCACAGCTTGCTTCAGACCTAAGAAGAAAGCAAGGCATGTTTTTATTTAAATATATATCCCAAATCTTGAAATCATTAACCATGGAATTCTGTATTTTGTCTAAAAATAAAACAAAAACTGAATGTCATGATGAATCCTCACCAGTGTCCGTGTCAAAGCTGACCGTGGCATGGAATCTTTTGCCATGTTTAAGGATGTCCAATGTGAGTAAAACCTCTGGACTCTCCCTCTTTTCTTGAATGCGATTGAGGGCACGTTCAAGGTTAAGCCAAAAGCTGATTTCCTGCAGTGCTGTACCAGAAGCAGGGTCTCTGTCCAGTTTAGTCACCTTTTGACAAAAAAATAAATAAATAAAAAATGGGAGATATTAAAACAGCCTTGGTTCTTTTTAAAAAGGAAAAAAAAAACAAAAAAAAAAAAAAAACAAAACTTTGTTAAAATGTTTCATGTTTCAGAAGAATCTCAAAATTCATTACCTTCTGGATTTCCCTGATCCAACGATTAACCCCTGACTGTAACTGGTTAAGAAAAGTGGGATCTTCTACTTTATCACCAAAGTCTGTAACCTTTGGTTTTTCTCCCCGTTCATAGCACTGTTTGGCAATGTTGGTGATGATGGGGTGAATAAGGAGGCTGATTTCTGGAATCTCTATATTCTGCTGCAAGTGGAGTAGTCCCATTTCAAGTTCTGCAATCTTTTTCTCTACAGAAGGTGCCATTTTGTCTCCATCCCTGAATTGTGAAAAAATACCAGTATTCAAAGTAGCCAATACACAGAATAATCATTGCCTTAAACTGTCACAGGAAGCACTGTGCTTCCAAATATATTTTCTAAACCAGGGGTCACCCACAGACCTGTTCTATAAATAGCACAACTCACCAGTGAGCAGTGTCTAAAATTTAATTTTATCCTGTTGCTATTCTTTTCTTTAATCACATTTTCATTTAAATAGTTTTAAAAATGATATCACCCCCCCCCCCAAAAAAAACCATTTAAAACAAGTATAGGTAACTGGTAGCCCTTCATATGGCCCATAAAGTGGCTCTTAGTTTCAAAAAGGTTGATGACCCCTTTTCTAAACCAAGCTTTTTCCAAGTCTGCTAGAAGGTCAACTCTGACCTTACCTGTCAGCTTTACCAGACTCCCGGATGTAGGATTTGAAGAAGGGAGCCACAGCATTGCTGATGAAAGAATGCAATGTCTCATAGGGAGAATCTTCACTGAGGGTCAGAACTCTGACTTGGGTTGAAATGGGCTTGTCAGCATCAATGACCCCAGTTCTTTTGATTAAAGCCAGGCTAAAAGCAAAATCAAAACAAACTAAAGTCAGTTTCAAATGTTTCTGTTAAGAAGACATTTACTCATTTTCTCACTCAAGATAACTCAAAGGATTTACATGTATGTAGAGAAAATAATTCAAAATGTTTCAAAATTATGGTGTAATCTCGTGTGGTCATCAGGAAAGAAAAATCTGAATATTTAACCTGTTAGATTTAAGTCCATAGTGGATATCAATATTGATGGCGTAGGAGATGCACTCCTTCTCTTCCTCGCCTTCATCTCCAACATCCTCTGCAAGCAAACAGAGAATTAGGTAAACAAATACTGTGACACAAACACTTGTTAAAATGAAATTCTGACCAAAATCAAATATCAATACTAAATACTAAAATATATACTGAATACTAAAAAGCTACAACTTGCTGCCAAATTACAAAAACACTAAAATGTAAGTAGGCATAAACAAGGAAGCTAAAATTGTGGTAAAAACGAGAAACTTTCATTAGTGGTTAAACCCCATTTGTTGCTTTAGATCTATGATGCCAGGCAGGGCAGATACTTTAATTACAGTTAAGAGAAGCAGACAGCCCAGTGATGGCAACATACCAAACCACTGTGTGGAATTAATTGAGGTGCAATTTAAGGAAACGTCCACAAATATTTCTAAGTTTGATAAAATGATAAAATCTCCAAAATTATAAAAATCCTTAGCAAACAGGCTGTCAAGTAACCTTTTGACTAAACAGGCAAGACATTTTGTTGCAAAACATATTTAATGATATTAACTCTGCTATTAAATGCTCTGATGTGTGCTGAAACACAGAGCCACATTTGAGAAATGAAAACTGTTTTATGCCGTGCCAACCACTGCAATGACCACTGTCCTGCAGACAATCTGCACTGCAGATCAAATCATACTGCACAACTGTTCAATTCCTGAGAACCTGGGTCTAAATACAAATATAAGCATTACATTACAGACTGGCCATTGGCTCATAACCTTGTGGTTAAAAAAAAATTATTATTATTATTATTATTATTATTATTATTATTATTATTATTATTATTAATAACACTCCCCCCCCCCCCCCCCCCAGTCCACTGATGGCAAGAAATCCAATTCCCTGCTCTACATGGATGAACTGAAGCTTGAGGACACGCCTCGCTAGCTCACGAGAAACAATGACCGCATGATCCACCGCCTAAAGCAAGGGTGTCGCGCTGAGACCTTCATGGCCACACCACTACAGTTCTTTTCAGTGACAAAACAGAAGGTTATGTTGCCTTTAAAAGTTTCTAGGGGGCAGCTCACTTACTGTCATTGTCTGACGGTAATGACAAACTGACGCAGACTGGCCTACAATTGGGCAAAAAAACCTAAGGGAGTTAAACTGACCTTTAAGACAGCTCCGCTCGACTAAGATGGTATGAATCTGAGGATCAGCCAAAAATTTCCTCATCTGCTCCACCGAGCTCTTCTCCTCCAGGGCGGTTTCCAGCGAGGTCGGCACCTCGCCGCCATCTTCCAGCAGCAGTGGCACCAGTTTCCGAATGTGCTTCTGTAGCACCGACGTGTCCGCCACCGTCTGAACGGTCGCAGACACCTCAATCGTGCCACTCTCTTCGCTTCCTCCACCCTCAGACATTATTGCCCGATGAGCGAGACGCTTTCGGTAGTACAGATAAATACAGAGGGTTCCTGCAATGCCACGGACTCCGATACAACTGCGCTCCGTGGAAGCCGAGGACACCACGGATACAGTGCCTGGCCCCACCCGTGCTTTTATTTGTACGATGCATTGTGGTATTTGTAGTAACATGAACCGTTAAATGACAGCCTATTGTCGCCTTTTTGTACTACATTACCCACAACCCACTTAAACGAAAGCCGCTCACCCCACCCTACTGCAGTTCTCTGCAGCATACGTAACTGTTTTTGTGCTCCCGTCTGAAATGTTTCTGTAATGTAACATTTTTTTACGGCTTGCATCCAGTAGCCAACATAGTTTAATACAAGTATTTGATCATTATACTCTTTGCAGGAAGAGAATAATTAATGCGGCGGCTGCTTTATTAACTGGTTTTCCCCAAAGCTTTTCATTAGAGAGCATCTATTACACTCGTTGCTGATACAGGTCTGATGACACACAAATTTTGAAAATATTAATATGGTTTAAATGTTTATCTGTCTATCTTATTTTGCAACACCACTAATATTGCACACTTATTTAACAAACTAATAAATTAGGTCACCGAATCACTGAAGAGTGCTGAGGACAGTGCCGGACCATTAAGTCACATGACATAGATTGGCCAATTAGAGCCGGCTCGGTCCAGCGTGTGCAAAATTAGGTTTGACAGGATCCTGAGTTTGTGCACGAGGTGGCTGAATAAGAAATTCTCAAGGGGTTTTGAGAACTGCGTGGATCAAGACAATGCCGAACAAGTCGAAAAAAGACAAGGTAGATTTAAAGAGGTCACTGATTTAAAAAAATTAGGTATAGGCTCATCTATTTATTTACGTGAATGTATATATGTATCAGTTTGTTTAGTCTATTTGCCTTAACTTATTGTCATAACGAAAATTACTCTGTTTTCCTGTTTAATCAGGAGGCATCAAAGCCTGGGAAATCCAGCAAAAGCGGGAGCAAACACCAACCCTCTGAAAAAAAGGTTAAAAAAAAACATGATGCGCATATTCACACATAGTGATGTATTACACTTTGTTTTAAGGCATTTAAGGCACATGTTACTTAGGAAGTTTTTGCAAGTACTTTTATAATTTAGTAGATCAGGGTACCTATAAAGCAGTCAGATTGCTTTTTTTTTTTTCAATACATGGAACTGTTGCAGTGTTGTGTCTTTATTCAGTGGGAACACCCATGTATCCAGTAGTCTGATCTTTATGTGGTTTTGAAGAAGATGCTGGAGTCGCTACCAATGACAACAGTCTTCTTCAGGCATTCAATTGTAGATTGTAGATTGAATAGACTATTTAAAAAAAGAAGTGAAAATCTTATGTCCGTTGATGTCAGAAAAATAATAGTTAAGTGAGCTGTTGCTGTGTGCTTTTAATACGCCTTTCTGTGGTGAATTGTTAAGCCTTTGTTTTGACTTTATGTAAATACATTCTACTGTTATGTAAGGAAATATTTGCGTTTTTATTTTATTTTAGCTATTTCTAATCTCAAGAAAAAGCTTAAGGCTTGTTTCAAAAGCATTTTAGTTTCACTTGCCTGAATTATTTGTATATGAAGGACAAGATCTATTTCCCAGAAGTCCAGTGGTACATTTAAATAGATTCCATTAACAAAAGCATTACTGCTCAGATTGCTCCACTACAAAACACCTGATCTTCTTTATGCAGGAACATGACCCTTATCTGTGCCCCTTCTGCCTTGTGGCCTCTGATGCAATTAATGCGATAGCTGATATGCCGCTTCCTTGGACAGGAACGCTGAGGTTGTAAAGGGAACCTGCTCTCTTTGACATTTGTTTCCACAGGGCGCCAATAAAAGGAGCGTCAGTGTGCCCCCTAGCGCCCAGGTGATGCTGAAGGAGCACCATTCCTCCCATTTAACACTGAAGAAGGAGAGAAGGCTGAGCACTTCTTGCTTCCACATCAGCACCAACAGAGAGCTGAACAAGCTATTAGCTTTCAAAGGTACATTCAAAGGTCATTATAGGTTACTGCTGTTTTGAAAAATCTTGGTTCTCCTAAACTTTTCAGGTGGCATTTTTCAAGACTGTAAGAAGAATAGAAATATCTACAGTTTATTTTTATTACAGTCAAGCTGCAAGCATTGTACAGTAGGACAATACATTTAATAAAACACCATGGAAAATACAAACATTCATAAGAAAAGTTATCAATAGAAATGTGCTGAATAACAGTGTCATATTTATGTAAATTAGTATTTATTTGCATTATTGGTAGGGAACCACAAAGGTACCAAAAAGAACTCTAATGTACTGAAGCTTACAATTTTACAAATTATTTTTAACTAATATTACTATGGAATGTTACAGATCTTTCGCTTTTAATAAACAGAAAAAATAATTTTTAATACATTTACAGTTTATTGCTGTAATGTCATTACTTTGGTCATATGCAATTAATACTACTTTTCAAAAAATCGTTTTCTGCATTTAAGAGAAACAAAAAATAAGGCTTGAGACAGCTGTTATATACAGAAACACTATTGTTTGTCACATTAAAAAGCATCACTTTTCATAATTCAGTTCTTGATTGTTGCTTTTATAAACAGATGTAATGCAGTGCTTCTGCTAATGAGTTAGGAAGGATATTAAGAATTAAAGAGCTGCTTTAGAAACTCTGAAGAGGGTGCTGTGTGAGAGCTAGAAGAATTCACAGTGTGACTTGATCAACTTAAGAAGAAAGTTTTGACTCTTAGCGATATACAGAACCAGTCAATATTTTACCTTTCCTTAATAATGTTCTTTTATGTCATCTTGTTAACTTCTTTCTCCCTCCTGTTCACAAAAGCAAGGCAATGTCAAACACATTTTAAAGGGAAAAAACAAATTTCAGATGTCCAGTATATGACCACAATCCTGTATTCAGATTCCTTTGGTTGTGTAAGACAAGCAGTGACTCATTAGAAATTATTATCAAAAGTTTGGCTGGTGCAGGCTTAGGAAGTTAGAATGAAGCTACTGCAAAAGAACCATCAAGTTTTTTTTTTTTTTCTCATTGTTTTTGGTACGCTACAAAACATGAATAAATTCTGCATGATTGTCAAACATACACTACATAATATGCTTTATATGCCTAAACTAAGATGGATTCTCAAGTCAAGTAGGATTTTATTGTCATTTCAGCCATATACACAGTACATAGTGAAATGAAATGGCGTTCCTCCAGGAACGCTCCTCCAGGACCCTGGTGCTACACACAAGACAACAGAAGACACAAAACAAGGCAACAAGTGCAGACAACAGACAACAACAGACAGCACAACAGACAGTACATTCATCCGTAAGAGGGCTGCAGTGTTATTGAACAAAGCAGCCCAGGTTGATTGGCAGTGTAACAGTGTGGCGGAACAGCGTTATTGTTAAAGTGCAGAGTGCAACAAGAAATAAATAAATAGATAATGATGGAATTAGAAGATGGAATGAGGAGACATTAGCGGTTTAAGAGTCTGATGGCCAGGGGGAAGAAACTATTTCCCATCCTGGAAGTAGAGGCCCGTATGCTGCTGAACCTTTTCCCGGATGGCAGGAGGGAGAAGAGAGTGTGGGATGGGTGGGAGGGATCATCCACAATGCTGGTTGCTTTGCAGATGCAGCTTGTGGTGAAAATGTCCTGTACAGAGGGCAGAGAGACCCCGATGATCTTCTCAGCAGTTCTCACTACCCGTTGTAGGGACTTGCGGTCTAAGACGTTGCAGTTCCCGTACCAGGCAGTAATGCAGCCACTCAGGATGCTCTCGATGGTTCCTCTGTAGAAGATGGTGAGGATGGAAGGTGGGAGATGGGCTTTCCTCAGTCTACGTAGGAAGCAGAGATGCTGCTGGGCTTTCTTTGTGATTGAGTTGGTGTTGAGGGTCCACGTGAGATTGTCAGTTATGTGAACACCAAGAAACTTGGTGCTCTGGACCATCTCCACAGGTGAGGTGTTGATGATAAGTGGAGTGTGGTCCCGACGTGGTCTCCTGAAGTCAACAACCATATCTTTAGTCTCGTCGACGTTCAGAGACAGGTTGTTGGTTCTGCACCAGTCCGTCAGCTGTTCTATCTCCTCTCTGTAAGCCGCCTCGTCTCCACCGCTGATCAGACCCACCACGGTTGTATCATCAGTGAATTTGATGATGTGGTTCAACCTGTGCTTGGCTGCACAGTCATGGGTCATCAATGTGAACAGCAGTGGGCTGAGCACACAGCCCTGGGGGGCTCCTGTTCTCAGCGTGATGGTGTTGAAGGTGCTGCTACTGATCCTGACTGACTGGGGTCTCCCAGTCAGGAAGTCCAGGATCCAGTTACAGAGGGTGTTGTTCAGGCCCAGCAGCCTCAGCTTCTCACTCAGATGCTGAGGGATGATGGAGGGATGAATGCTGAACTGTAGTCGATGAACAGCATTCTGACATAACTGTCCTTTCTGTCCAGATGAGAAAGGACCAGGTGGAGGGTGGTGGAGATTGCATCGTCCGTTGAACGTTTGGGACGATACGCAAACTGCAGGGGGTCCAGTGAGGAGGGGATCTGAGATTTGATGTGCCTCATGACCAGCCTCTCGAAGCACTTCATGATGATAGGTGTGAGTGCGACGGGACGATAGTCATTGAGGCAGGAGACAGATGATTTCTTTGGCACTGGAATGATGCTGGTGGTCTTGAAGCACCTTGGAACAACAGTGGTGCTCAGAGAGATGTTGAAGATGTCAGTGAGAACATCTACCAGCTGTTCTGCACTCATCCTCTGAGCACACGACCTTGAATATTGTCTGGACCAGCAGCTTTCCGTGGGTTGACTTTCAGAAGAGATATTCTCACCTCAGCTGTGGTCAGACAGAGAACCTGGTCGTGCAGAGGAGGGGTGGTCTTCCTCATTATCGTGTTGTTCACCGCATCAAACTGTGCGTAGAAGCGGTTCAGCGCATCTGGGAGGGAGGAGTCACCGTCACAGGCAGGTGGAGATGTCCTGTAGTTGGTGAGGGCCTGGATGCCCTGCCACATCCGCCGCATGTCACAGGTGTGACACAGGTCTTAAACATGGCTATACACTTATGTCTTTGGATTAAGAATTGATTAGCCACTGTGAATCTGCATTCTTCTTAACATTCAGGAAATAGCATGGTGCATAATTAAAGAGGATGCCAGCGAATACTTGGTCAATGTCTATGACATTCTATCCGTAATCTCATCTGGATAACACGTTTCCCAAGTGAGCGGTGTGAAGAATATTTTTAACATACTCTGCAAACTACAAACTCTGTCTTTTTGCTGTTGGGTCTAAGAAGCACATCAGATCAAGTGGTTCTTAGAGTCATTCATACATTTTGTATGGTCTTTTTATTACTGTTGGCTTAACTGAAGTTACATGAACTAAGTTAAGTGAACTGGTACTTTGCAGTTTGGCATATATTACCATGCCTCACATATTATATTACAAGATTTAAAAGGCACACTTTAATAATTTATACTGTTTTTTACGGACACAAGGTATTTTAAACAATATGGACAAAGTTTTTTTTTTTTCATAATAAACAATACAGCTGTAACAGAACTTCTGTTTGAGTACCGCCAGTAACAGCATTCTTTGCTGAATCTTTGTTCAAGTTGGTATGTGTTCAAGATGCATGAATTGGGTAGGGATAAGGTGCACATTTAGTTAAATGTATTTGCACACTTAGTTGACATCCTTAAATGTAGTTGAACCTATTCGATTAAAATTTAAATGGTGCTATATTTATTTCTTTTGACACACCTCAACATTTACACTTAATTAAAAATGTTGTACATTTTATTAATTTCTCACATATTTAACATGGAATCATACAAGGCTACTCTTTTTTTTTTTTTTTTTTTTCTGCATTTTTAATTAAAAAAAGACTTCCTTGGCAACATTTGAGTAAGTGTAGTGAAAAGATATTTAACTGTAATTTCTTTAACCTTTCTATAATCAATATGGTCAGCTCAAATGAGAGCTCACAGTGCTGTAAGGTTGGATGTAGCACATTCACATTCATGAAGTGTGTCAGTTTCTTGATCTGCTGATGCAGCAGCAACCACAGCCTCCCAAACACTGTTCAGAGAGGTGGACTGTTTTCCTTCCCTGTAAACCTCCCATCTAAGAAGGGCCCATGTTCTCAATAGGGTTCAGATCAAATGAGGAAGAGGGCCATGTCATTATTCTTTCATCTTTAAAGCTTTTACTGCCTAGCCACACAGTGGCTCACTGCTCAGATTACGCCATATCAGATAATCCTCCATCTTTTTCTCAATATACTCCTCGTCTCCCATCCACACATGTCCAAACCAACACAATCTGGCTTCTCTGACTTTGTCTCCAAATGGTCCAACCTGAGCTGTACTTCGAATATACTCCATTCTTATCTTGTCTGTCCTTCTGACTCCCAATGCAGATCTCAGCATCTTTAACTCCAACTCTGCTGCTTGCCTTTTCAGTAGTGCCACCATCTCCAAACCATATGAAATTGCTGGTCTCACTTCTACTTTTGCCTGCTCCCACTTAGGTGTCACCAAAGTGGATCATCTATTTAAATTTTTTATGGACCTCTGCATCTTCCTCATTCACAGATCACTTGAATGTCCTCTCTCAACATTCATAAACCTCTTCTTTTGACTTCCTCTTTTCCTCTTGCCAAGCAGCTCCATCCTCAACATCCATAATCCTTGTCTCTCCTCTGTCCAAACCAATGCAATCTTGCTTCTATATCTTTGCCTCAAAAATCCTATCCTGAGCTGTCACTCTGTTTCTGCTCCTGTCCAACATCGTCACTCCAAGCGAAAAATCTCTGCAACTTTAACTCTGCCCCCAGTCTTTTCAACCCGTCTAGCTATCAATTTACCATACACCATCACCACTGCTTTCTTACCTCTGCAATTCATTTCCTTGTACTCCTGTCTACTTTCTTCATCTCTCTGGCCTTCGCATTTATTCTTCGTCTGCCTCTTCTTCTGTATACACTCCTGGACTTCTGAGTTTCACCACCAGGTTTCAACCTTCTTCTGTCCAGATGTCACAACTAGTACCTTCCTAGCTGCCTTCCTTACCACTTTTGCAGAGGTTGCACAGAAACCTGGTAAATCTGGCTAGTCTCACTGCCATCCTGTAAATCTTTCCTTTCACTCTTGGTGGTACCTGTCTGTCACAGATTATTCCTGCCACATTTGTAAATTCAGACTGCCTGCTTGCTTTTCAACGTTCTTCCACAATCTCCAGTTACTCTGAACTGTTGACCCCAAATATTTAAACTCCTTCATCTTTGACACCTCTACTTCCTGCATCATTTCCATTCCACTGTCACTGTCATTTTCATTCACATTCATGTACTCTGTCTTTGTCTGACTGACTTTCATACAAACACCGTGCAGCAGGGGGCAGCTATGAAAGCGCCCAGGGAGCAGTGATGGGTACGGTACCTTGCTCAAGGGTACCTCAGGGCAACCTACTGGTAAGGTTGCCCTTTTGAACCCATAATCTTCTGATCCTGTGGCCAACTCCCTAACCACTAGGCCACCGCTGCCCATATCCGGTATCACTCTGACATACTCCTCTGAATCCAGTTCTCACTTCCTCATACAGTAACCACAACTCCTCTCTAGGCTCCCAGTCATACTCTTTCTCTAAGTCTACAAAGGTGAATTGAAGTGAAAGTGATTATTTGTGAAAATACAAATAAGTGAAACACATCACAGCACATTAACACAGTGAACCACATTTTACTCTGCATTTAACCCATACACAAACATGCAGCAGAGGGAAGCAATATCCAGCACCCTGGAAACAGTGATTGGGATGGTTCTTTGCTCAAAACAACCTACTGGTCTAGGATTTGAACCCATGCCCTTCCGGGCCTAGTTTCTGACCAATTGGTCACCGCTGCCCCCGTTAGACACAATGCATCTCCTTTTGACCTTCTCTATACTTGCTCTTTCTTGGCATTATTACTAAACAGCAGTAAAGTTTCATCACTTTTTTTTTTTTTTTTTTTATGTAGGTTCCATTACTCATTTCCATAACTTCATGCTGTGACTGATCAACTTTATCCCTCTATAGTTACTATACCTATAGTTATACTTTATATATTGCTATAACTATATACTGTTTATATATATATTCTTAATGTTAAACAATCTGTTTAAAAATTACACTGCCATCTGTCGTAAACACTGTGGTCACAGAGCACTTAAATGTTTGATGAAATCAGATCATAACAGTTCAATCTTTCAAGATTATTTTCAGACCATGTTTATTTATCATAAATAATTTTTTGCTGCTGCTATCCTTCAAGGCTTTAGTAATGTTTTTAATTTAGTTTTGGTAATCTCCTTAGTTGTTTTCAGAAGGGGGTCAAGAATATGACCCTTCTGAAACAGGATTAAAATGTTTCCATGATCATAGCATATGGCCTCTGACACAGTAGTTAGGGTTAGGGTAAATTACCTGTTCCTATTATAAAAATCTTAACTTGGATTTCTAAAGTTCTTATGTGATTTCAGGTCATTAAATCTATTAATTATTTTTTGGCAATTAATTGTTTACCTCAGTTGAGCATAGTCAGTTTTCTGCCCATGATCTAAGTAGCTTCCATTTTCAATATAAGTCATTTTGAATCTGTGATATTCCTGTGATATATCTGAGATATTTTCAAGTAACCCAGCCACTAGGGATGCACAAGCCAGTGTATTTCTTTGTGCCGGTCCCAAGCCCGGATAAATGGGGAGGGTTATGTCAGGAATAGCATCCAGTGTAAAACATTTGCTACATGAAAATGCAGACAACACAGATTTTATATAATGGGTCAGTCAAGGTCCAGGTTAACAACGACTGCCACCAGTACTGTTGGCCAAAAAAGGCTTTAGTGGGCATGTTGGTGAAGGGAACAGAAGTGATGTACGAAGTATTCCCATTCCCATTCATAAATCCATGAGTTGACCATCAACGATTTAAAACGAGGGATTTATGGCAGGATGTTTGCGCAAGCAACAGTTATACAACAGGGCATTAATCATATTTGAAATAAAAGCATATGGCCAAAGAAAACAACTACATATGGAACTAAAGACATACAATATAAGGCAAAACCATGAGAGTATGAAAGAGCTGAGTAATCCAGAGACCTGACAAATGACTAACTGAAATACAAGGATATTTAACTTTATAGTTTACAGTCACTTGTTTTTAACACAGAGTCCTGAAGGGCAAAGACCCATAGAACTACAATGAAGTACAAGTTCCATTTTTTTTCCCAAGCAAAAATATATTTACCTCAGTTTTTAACAGAGAAAAGATAAGTCCCTATACAACACCCATTTACCAAAGTATAGACAGCTATCTATATTTCCAATGAAGATTGGTTAATAATGCTCATGGTTGATAGATGAAGTACAGTATGTTTTTCATTACATACACTAAGATGGTTGTGTAGTATTTTATTACTATTTTAATAAACATTAGATAATTAGCTAATGTTGTGCAGCTGCCAGGCACTTTCCAAAATTTCCAAAAAGTTTTAGGACAAAAATTTTACCTTTCCTTTAACTAGATAACTTATTATTTACATTTACGGCATTTAGCAGACGCTCTTATCCAGAGCGACTTACATGTCCTAATTACAGGGACAGTCGCCCTGGAGCAACTCAGGGTTAAGGGTCTTGCTCAGGAACCCAATGGTGGTAGTGCAGGTGGTGGGATTCGAACCCGCGACCTCTTGATCCATAGGTCTGGATACAAGTACCCTACCACTAGACCACCACCCCCAATTACACTCGGTAGTGCGCAAAATAGTACACAGTAAGGTAGTACCCAGTGCCCAGTAAGGTAGTATGTAAAGTATAGAAGTGTGTGGTTTGTGATGCAAACTTTATGTTCTGCTCTGCTTCTCTGTGCTGGTTGACAAAAACAAACTGTGCCAGAAACTTGTGGTAAAAATATGACTAAAAATACAATCATCAAAATAAATGAGCTTATCATGAGCTTACCATATCTTACAATGAAGCCTATGAATAGACAAGACAAGAACAAGACACAGCTGACCTGGGGCAGGACTAAGGCTGGGCATAAACCAAAACAAACAGAAACACATGGTAATCATAAACAAAGTTAAGCTGGTGACAGAATGACAAACACAGATAGTGCTTGGGGAATACATGACACAGTTAACCATTGGGAAAAACCTACATTTTCAATTCTGCATATACACACATATACATACATATATATATATATATATATATATATATGTGTATGTATGTATGTGTGTGTGTGTATGGAATATTATACATTAAATGACATGTTAAATTTACTTTGTGTAATTAATTATAACAGTGCTTTACACAAAGAGCTTTTTAATTAAAATATATTCCAATATCTATGAGCTTACTATTTCCTTCACATTTAACTGGTTACATCACATCAAATGCACCTGCATTGGATATCATGTTGCGAAGTGGTGTTTTTAGTTAAGGTAATCTAATATTTCCATTGAATTATGAGTTTCATTAAAAAGAGGGGTCACCAAAACTTTTATATGTAACTGTAAATCAGCATCAATTTGAGAATGTATATTCAGTGATGAGACTTTGATGGCTGACTAATGACTGACTCAAAATTGTAATATAATACAAAAGTTAACCTGAGTAAACACATTTCAGTTTCTAAATTATCTTATTTTTTTGAATAGCAGAAACTCACTACCACCTATATCACATGTCAAAATATTATGTATTTTATATAATTGCCCCCATAGCCGTTAAATTAGACTAGCTGTGCACTAGATTTAATGCTACTTGTGGAATGTAGAGAACACATAATTACGGAGCTTTTCTAGCAGTGTAAATTCCCTTAAAATGTCATGACTAATAGCACACCGCCTCCGTCAAAAAGTTGTATTGTAATTTAGCAAGTTTTTGTAGTGCTAGTTCTTGTAAGTTCTCTAGGATAGACTCCAGCATTGCCCACGACTCCAATGAGGTCAAGTGGCTAAGAAAATGAGTAACTAAGAAAGTTAATAATTAACGTATATCTGTGCAGTGACTTGAATATGCATTGTTGTACTTGTTCACTCGTTGAATGCTATTATGTCACATTGCTTCTTTAATTTAATAGAAAAGTTATGATGTGTCTGTATTTTTTTAAGTTTAAAATGCTCCCTCTTTCACCTGTATATCCAATAGATTTATGGGACTGTGTATGTATTTAAATCTATAATGCTGTTTAGTTATTTCTGCCAACAGTGTTTGACTGAGTCTTGTTCAGATTCCTTTCACGGTGCTACTGAATTGATCATGACGCTCCAACACTTATGAAACGCTGACGGATCCTGATAAAACGCGCGGAGGAGGGACTGTACAGGCCTTTGAGCCCTACTTTTTTCCCCGGGCCAATGGTATTACAGGTACATGTGCAATGAAGTGACAACACCCTTCCTAACTACATCGAACCAATAGTCTCCACGCTCTCTGCTGACGTCACTGAGCAGTCAGTTCTCTCCGGCAGCAAGCAGCTTCATTTTCTGCTTGGATTTTGGGCTAAAATGGAGGCTGGTTCTTTGCCCTAAGTGGATTGCTTCTCTCAGACGAGCATACATGTTGACATGCAGTAAAGCAGTAAACAGGATGGTTGTAGACGCGCCTAATTCGAACGGGCCTTTTCAGCCAGTGGCCCTGATGCACTTCAGAGGTAAGCAATTCACTTCTGGTGTTTTTGTTCCCATCTTTCTGGAGGAGAACGTGCATCTCTGCTAGAATCTGAGGCAGAAGAATTGCACTGCGTTTAAAGGTTTTTGGCAGGTCGGTTACTATTTTGCCTTGTGCTGTTTCGTTAAGTATTGCATGCAAAACACTACGAGACGCGAGGACCAAGAAAGGCAGCTTTACAACATGCTGCCCATCCCCCACGACTCTGACGTCAGAGGAAGTGAGCGCATAGCTCAAGAAAGAGTGTGAGACACTGTTGTGGTGGTCGTGATGATGGTGATTATATATGCAGACATTATGGAATATTATATATGAAATGTTAAATTTACTTTGTCTAATTACTTTACAAAATTGCTTTTCAAAAATAGCTTTTTTTTAATTAAAATAATTCCAATATCTGAGTTTGCTATTTCCTTCACATTTAACCTGTCATCACATAAAATGCACCTGTATTGGGTATCATGTTGAAGTGGTGTTCTTAGTTAAGGTAAGCTGATATTTCCATTGAATTATGGGTTTCATTAAAAAGAGGGATTGCCAAAACTTTTATATGTAACTGTAAATCAGCCAGTCAGCATCAATTTGAGAATGTATGTTCAGTAATGAGACCTTGACGGCTGACTAATGACTGACTCAAAATTGTAACATAATACAAAGGTAAACCTGTAAATGAGACAGGAGAACCAAGAAAGGCAGCTTTACAACATGCTGCCCATCACCCACGACTCTGACAGAGGAAGTGAGTGCATAGCTCAAGAAAGAGTGTGAGACACTGTGTATACCGTTAAATCGCACATATTTGTTGGCTGTATATTAATGTGATTCTCAGGTTCGTGTAAAACACTGATTGTCTCAGATATTGATAAAGACGTATTTATACAAATGGGGGTTTTTGCCCCCATTTGCCCCTTAATTGTGTGGGTGAGAGTGAATGTACATAGAGCATCAGTAGAGCATTGCATCACTGTGCTAAAGACAGAATGGAAACTGCCCTTCGCTGTGAATCTTTCCCTATCCCACGCTCTTATATTTACTGTGAGTGACATCAAACCAGCTCAAGCCTCAAAAGGTAGCTGTAGCAAGTTTTGTGTGCTTCTGTGGTAAGCTTGCCTGCCCTGCTACTGCCTAGGGCAGTGTGTTATGTGATCAAAAACAATTATAAGTCCGCAAAACACAAAACAAATACAAAACTTTATGTACATACTGAAGACACAAGTGGATCACTACATGGCTGTTAAGGTAATGGAATGCCAGAAATGTTGTGTGAAAAATAGGCACTGTTATTTAGGAAGCAAGGGGCAGCGGTGGCCTAGTGGTTAGGGCATTGGCCGCATGATCGGAGGATCGGCAGTTCGAACCCCTTCCCAAAAGGTTGCCTTGAGCAAGGTGCCGTCCCCGTCACGCTCCTCCCTGCGATGGGCTGGCGACCTGTCCAGGGTGTGTCCCCCGTCCTTCGCCCTGTGTGAGCTGGGATGGACTCCAGCACTCCCCCGCGACCCCACTTGGGACAGACTGACTATTTAGGAAGCATCTAACAGGTTATTGTAACTTTGCCTTGAACATAATGTGATCTTACCAGTTATACAACCATGGCTTTGCATTCTGATCCTGTGACCTAATCTCTAACCACTAGGCCACTACTGCCTGAAGGTTTATAACCTCAATCTCTATGGCTTATTACAACCCATAACCCTGACTTTTTTGTGTTTGTGTGTTTTTCCTGTGATAGACAGGAAACTCTCCAGGGTGTCCTGGGCCTGTTGCACTATGAATGCCAGGATAGGCTCCAGCATCCTTCCCACAACCTTAAGCAGCTTAGATAATGTTTGGATGGATGGATATATGGTTATTTGTGTGAGATCTCAGTTAATAAAACTTGATGAAACTATATCCTCATCAGCCAGACACAACAGTCAGATAATACTTATGCTTATTTTCTGTGTTTGAATTAAATTAAAAACTGAATTAAAAACTCTTGGCCCTCTGACTTGATTTTCAGATGTGTCTCCAGCCGAACAGGAGAAGTTATTTATCCAGAAGCTTCGGCAGTGCTGTGTGCTTTTCGACTTTGCCTCTGACCCTCTAAGTGACCTGAAGTGGAAAGAAGTAAAGAGGGCAGCACTGAGTGAAATGGTTGAGTACATCACCCACAACCGCAATGTCATCACTGAGCCCATTTACCCAGAGGTGGTCCACATGGTAAGTCATGCAGTGTCAAACTGGTTGGATTAAGTCCTATTTCATTCCCACTTTATTCAGTCTAGGGCAGCCAGGTCTCTATTAGGGAAAGAGTTGATCTGAGCAGGGCATGCTGAGAAATGCCTTAAAGTCTTGGTTTAAGACAACGGGACCGTTTATTTTCTTGATTTTCCTGATAGAATACAGTTTGTTATCAGCATGTTCCATTTTATGGTGTTCTGGCTGTAAATCTAGACAACTGGACATATGCATATTTAGAGAGGCATAAATAAAATGCAAAAGATACATATTGCCTTTATTGTGGATAATATGAATTTAAGTGCTCTGCTGAAACTCCTTGAACTGTGTCACAGAATATTTATTGCAATACAAGGATATTTAAAGACATAAAAGGCAGTAACTGTGTTGGTATAATGTAGTTCATCCTTGTGAAACATGTTTTTCAATGTTTTCAAAGATCCTGCTGCAGGTATGGTCTTTTTGTAATAATACCATATGGTTCTTTGCAAAGGTTTGAATATCTCTCATTTGACCAGTGGTCCCTTAAGTTTTTCTAACAATCCAAACAATAGTATTCAACAGAACTGTATTAAATAATACTAAACTGTGTACTGTGTAGTGGTAGCACTTTTTCTACTTTCATCTTTATTGAATACAGACACACTTTGATGTCATTACATAATTAAAACTGTTAAATGTGTGAGGATGTTAATGTGTACATTGTTGTGTTAATTAGCATTTGGCAGTCTGCTGTTTTGTTTTTAATCACATTCACTCATTATGAACCATAATACACAGATCTCTTTTGTGATGCATTCATTGCATTATATGTGCAAGTTGATGCTCACAGATGAATTCTCATGCTCACATTTTCCATTTATATAATTACAATGACTGAACACAATTCAGCCCCCACTGCTGTAGGTAATCTTATGACTTAATAGTTAATCATTTCAGTTTGCAAGTAAATACTAAAACATTTTAGCCTTCCTCTCCAGTTTGCTGTGAATATGTTCAGGACGTTACCTCCTTCATCCAACCCCACTGGAGCGGAGTTTGATCCTGAGGAAGATGAGCCCACATTAGAAGCAGCATGGCCGCATTTACAGGTATTACTCCAACACTCAGGTCTAGCGTAAGTGTCTAAGTATCCACTCAGAATCTGGTTGGAATGCTATTACTAAGCAAATAAACTCACTCTTTGGTTTAGATGGTTTCTGTTTTTAGGTATTATTTCAATAGATTTGTAATAATTAAACATAACTAGCACTGATGCGTTTTGAAAGACAATAAAGAGAGTTAAGGTTATCCCTAGAGTGAGCTTTTGCAAGGTATTAGAATGAGCTTATTAAGTAGAGTTTAGTTTCTAAGTAGAATTCTAGAAATGGGAAATATTCTGTTTTGATTTCTCCCCCCTTTAGCTTGTCTACGAATTCTTCCTAAGGTTTTTAGAATCACCAGACTTTCAGCCAAATGTTGCAAAGAAATACATTGACCAGAAATTTGTCTTGCAGGTAAGAAGACATTATCATGCCAAATTATATAGTTTGACTGTATTAAATACATACGTCCGACATCACATTGCACAGCGTGTAACAATAATTGTGTCTGAATCATCCATAGCTTTTGGAGCTGTTTGACAGTGAAGATCCCAGAGAGAGAGACTTTCTGAAAACCACTCTACACCGTATATATGGGAAGTTTCTGGGATTGAGGGCATACATTAGGAAGCAAATCAATAACATATTTTATAGGTTAGTGTGTGTTTAGTTGATAGAGTTTGGTGTTTTGTTTCAGATTCTTGCTACATGTATAAATGTTTTGCAGGTTCATTTATGAAACGGAGCACCACAATGGAATAGCTGAATTGCTGGAGATTCTCGGAAGGTATAATATTATGTAATATGATTTAAGAAGACAAAAAGTAAAGGATAGGTTCACGACACTTGTCAAAATCAACTTGTCTCTTTTGCTTCAACAGTATAATCAATGGGTTCGCCTTACCATTAAAAGAGGAGCACAAGATTTTCCTGCTAAAGGTTTTATTGCCTTTACACAAAGTCAAGTCACTTAGTGTATACCACCCACAGGTGGGTAATCATGCATTCCATCCAGATGTTAGCATAAATCATGAAAATAAATTCAGTTTGATGCAGATTACTCTGACAGTAATTATCCGTGCACAGTTTCAGTGTTATGACAGGGCAAGAGATTTTCTCACTAAAATTGCAGCAACTTAGAAGGGAAAACTGTTTGGATTTATCTGTTCAATATTTTGGTGCATTTAATAATATGTTGTTGCTATGGGGATAGTGCCAGGTTAGTTAAAGCCCATCTTTGTTTTTCTGCCATGGCTAACTGAAAAACCTCAGTATCTCAGCTCCACAACAATATAATGTGTTGGATGGCATAGTTCTAAAAATCTGTGTTTTTCCTCTAGAAATAAGGTATTTATCATAAATGGTTTCTGTATGGCTTACATATTTTACTAATCCATGCAGCATAGGCTGTTTGTGTGAGCACTGGAATAAGAGGAGGAGGAGACAAAATTTTGCTCAAGTGTATCTTAAATACCCATCAGCTTTCGTTTGGTTAAGACACAGGGGTTCTGAGATTACGCTAGGTACATCTCATGGGCGAAAAGCCAAATGGACACAGCATGCTGTTGGCTCCATTTGCCTCATGTTTGCTAGTGTTAGAATGTCATAATTTTCTTTCTATTGTCACCCAGCCAAATGAATATCACCCTCTTCAATACTATTTGTAGTTGGCATACTGCGTGGTGCAGTTCCTGGAGAAGGACAGCACACTCACTGAGCCAGTAAGTCTTCTGACTTTGCAAGCTTGCATTATATTGGCTTATATTAACACCACCACTGACCAGGTAACTCTCTTTGTTTTATTATTGAAACTGTTACAAAATTAAATTTTTTAAAACAAATAAATAAATTAAGACCGCTCCTGCTGTTATTTGGGTTGCATCCGCATAACAGATACATCTAAAGTAAAATAAAAATAGCCTTGTGGCTGATTCATTATGGAATTAATACACCTGACAGAAAATTACAAACTTATGCCATACTTTGTATTACTTTTAGAACTAAAAAGTAACTTGTAGAAAAGATCATCTTAGCTGAATCTAATTGACAGGTAGTGATGGCCCTTCTGAAGTATTGGCCAAAGACTCACAGCCCAAAAGAAGTGATGTTCTTAAATGAGCTTGAAGAAATTCTGGACGTGATCGAACCATCTGAGTTTGTTAAAGTGATGGAACCTCTGTTCCGGCAGTTGGCTAAGTGTGTGTCCAGCCCACACTTCCAGGTCAGTGTAAATTCATCTTCACATGAGCAGGTCTGTTTATAAATAGCCAGCATACACAAGATTGAACTGCAAGAATGAAATTCACTCCGAACTTAACTATCATTAAGAACATGATACAAACTCCTTCTTTTTTCATAGTGTTTGCTCAGACTTAATGCAATTTCAGTTGTCTTTAAATCTGATGAGATTTTTTAAAATGCCTTTGTGTTTGAGTAGTGAGTCTCAAAAAAGCAATGCTTTGCTGCAGGTGGCGGAAAGGGCTCTTTACTACTGGAACAATGAATATATAATGAGCCTCATTAGTGACAATGCTGCCAAAATTCTACCCATCATGTTCCCAGCACTGTACCGCAACTCAAAGACACACTGGAACAAGTAAGACTTTATTTAAAAAAAAAATAAATAGGAAAAAAATGTGTGTGTATGATATATTCTTATTCTATTACTGAAAACAAATGAATATGCATGGAAGACACTGAACGGATACAAAGAATATTAATTATGTTTATTAATTGTAAGCTTGGTACACACCATCTGCATGTATGTTTATTCAGGCTAACACCCCATTTTCTAATTGTTTTTAAATGTTTTATTACATTTAAATCCATTGGTCAGATGACGTTCCTTGAAAAGTGATGTGTTAGAAAACTTAATCATTTTAACAAAACAATTTAACAAATCATTTTAAAGACACAAGACAAGATAGACAAGTGCGACAACAACAGACAGGACAATAGACAGAACATGCAGTACATTCATCCGACGCTGTACTGCATGTTCGGTTTGTCTTGTCTTGGAGGAACGTTATTCCGTTTCACTTTGTACTGTGTATATGGTTGAAATGACAATAAAATCCTACTTGACTTGACTTGAACAAAAGCAGGGAAAATATCCTAGCTTTTACACTCAATTTTGTACAGGACCATCCATGGCTTAATTTACAATGCACTGAAGCTTTTCATGGAGATGAACCAGAAGCTTTTTGATGATTGTACACAGCAGTTCAGGGCTGAAAAAAATAAGTAAGTCCAAGGCTGGCATGCTGTTCCATTTATTTATTTTATTTATTTATTTATTTATTTTACTTTTAGCCCTTAGTGGGGCCACATTTGTTTTTCACTTTATTAATTACATAAGTTCCACTGTTTGTTATGTTAAGTAGGTATAAGAAAAATAAGTATCTGTTATTTATTATTGCTTTAATGATCATATTTTAAGACCTGTAGTGAGTCTTGGATTTAAGGGGATTGTTGCTGTGTTTTGGTATGCTGTTTTGCAGAGAGCGAGCAAAGCTAAAAGAACGTGAAGAAGCCTGGATTAAGATTGACAACCTTGCCAAATCAAATCCACAGGTGCGTATATCAGTTTGAATGGGTATATTTAATCTTTAAGACTAATAATTAGTCTAAAACAGATTTTATATATGAGCAGCTATATATTATGAGCAACAAGGGGTGCTGGAAACATCGAACAGTACTTATTGTTATTGAGATATTTAAAGATGTAAGAGTGGACTTCAGTGCTATTTAAACTTGTATCACAGATGATCTTTCAATACTCAGTGATGTGTGAACAGAATATGCACATGATCTTTGGTTGCAGCCTACAAACATTGATAATCCTTTGGGTTAACCTTTAAAAAGCAAGGACTGATTCAAATTTCATTAGTTCACAGTGCACAATAGCACATGACAAAGGCATTCAGCATAAGAATGTGCTAGTTGTTTTAGCCTTGCCTGTCCGCTCTACCAAAGTATGTTTCATTAGGATGCTTACAGAATACACATTCCTCTACAACTTTCTTATATCTGCTTGCTATTGTAATTATCTAACTAATTTCTACAATCATTATTCTGAGCTCTACCCATCTTTTTCTTTACCTGAGACCCATTCTCTATTAACGGCCATTGTTCTGTTTTTATTTATTTATTTATTTATTTTTCCTTCTTTGTTTTGCACTAGTTCCTTATGCATGTTGAATGCTCTGGCCTAAATAGCCCTGTAGAAATGGAGACTGATGGGACATTGATAGAAGATATTCAGATGTTAAAAAAGACTGTAGAGGAGGGAGCCATTAAGGTAACTGTGGGATTTGTCTATCAATCATTGTAGCAGAACATTGCCATTTGTGGCACAGTAGCCCATATGGAAATACTATATAGTTTTTTTTTTGTTTTTTTTTTTCTTTGGATCACAAGTTTTGTGTTGAGAGAGATTGGACTACCTGGGCTTGACCCTAATGGTTCAGATATCGTCAGACTAATCACTGTATGAAGGTTATTATAAAATGGTAGAGAAAGCTATGTGTCTCAACATGACAGGGTGTGTAAAGTGTAATAGTTTTCAAAACATAGTTTGTAATATAATTATTGCCTGTGATTGACTGATTATTGATTAATACCAGACATATGAGCCAAACATGGAACCAAAATTTAATCTATTCAATTGGTCAGTTTTGTAATTTTTTTAGGCCATTCTGAAGTCTAATACTACATATACAGTGGGGGGAAATTATTACTCAACGTTTTTCTCAGTAAATATACTTCTAATGGGGCTATTGACATGAAATTTACACCAAATTTCAGTAACAACCTAAGTAATCCACACATGCAAAGAAATCAAAACAATTAAGTCCATAAATGAAGTTGTGTAGTACAGTGGAATGACACAGGGAATAAGTATTGAACATGCTTACTGAAATTTATTTAATACTTAGTAGAAAAGTTGTGCAGCAAACATGCTTTTTCATCAGCAGCGGTTTAGTGGATTACTTATTGGTTTCTTTGAAACAACTGTATCTGCTAATTCCAGGTCATTCTGAAGTGTTCTGTGAGCGCTCCTTGGCTCTTGGATCAACTCCTCTGATTATTATCTTGCGAGGAGCACCTGGTAGTGGCTGGTTTGTGGTGAAATAATATTTATTCCACTTCCAGATTATGGCCCCAACAGTGCTCACTGGAAACATTCAGAAGCTTAGAAATACATCCTTAACAAATGCCACTTTTGTTTTTAGCCTTGATGAGATGTTTCTTGTGTGAAACCTTGGTAATGACAATCCGTTAGGAGTAAACCAGCTGATATTAATATGGAATGATAGGGGTCAGGATTGATTTCTAAATACTGACAGATTTCAGCTGCTGTCTTGATTTTGCATGTCTTTTTGCACCTCCTTTTCTTCATGTATTCAATACTGATTGCCTGTGTCATTCCACACAATTTATGGACTTATTTGTTGAGATTTCTTTGTATGTGTGGATTACTTGGGTTGTTGCTGACAGCTGGTGTAAATGTCATGTAAATGTATATGTAATGTATCATGTCATGTATATTAGAAATGTAATATATTTACTGAGAAAAAAACTTGACATGTCAATACTTATATTCCCTGCTGTAAATACTTTCTTGCTGAGCTTTCTACCTTCTCTATCTTTAGAAGATGAGCTTCAGAGGTAGCTGTTATCATAATAGGTCACTATAGAGATTGGGATCTCAAATATAAAGGTTGAGGTGAATGTCAACTCATCTGTAGGTTCACCCTTAAACTTAAATCTTGGAATAAGTCAGGATATGCCTGCACTGAGGCAATAAACATTTTGTTTGCCTTTGCAAATGATTTGCTATGGTCATACAAAGTTTTCCTGTAGTCAGGCTTGGTTTAGCCTCAAATACAGAGATTTTAATTATTATTCTGTCTGATGGACAGAAAAACATGCAGTAACTAATTTTGATGTATAAATATGAGCAATTTTCCATTAGTTACCACTTTTCTTTAAAACATACTATTATTTTTGTGGTTAGACAATATATTTGCTAAAATTAAACCACAAACAATCAATTGTTTCTGGTTCTGCAGTAAAAATTGGATATAAATAAAAATTCCCTAACCAGACATGACTTGAATGGCAAGAATTAACCCCTGAACCTTTATGGATCACTCTGTTTGGAAAGTCTGCTTCCTGTAAATGCTGCAGTCAGTTTTTCTTTCATTTTCTTACAGGTAGGCATATGTAACTTACTATACTATGCAAAGTGTTTACCGCATCTTTTTTTATTTCTTACTAGGAAAATAAGTACAGTGGTTTCTTAACATGTTCAAACGTACCTATGAATAGGTAACAAAGAGACAGACATTCTTCAGCACAGCCTGAAATTACAAAAAAGGCTTTCTTTGTAATTTCTAGGAATTGTTCTCCTTTATATTCTCCAACCTATTTATTAACCTCTGTTAACCACAGTCTGTTTGCTTCTTTCAGAAGGCAAAGTGACAGTATAATATGCTGTTGAAAACAAATTTGCTAGTGTTGTAGCATGTAGGTATCTGTCTCATAAAGCAAGCTTTGTGTGTCTGAGCATAAACAGTACGGGAGACAATGTGAGCATTTACTTTTAACATGGTGTTTGGTGTGCAGGTGCAGAGGAATCAGAGGAAGGACCGGCCACTGGTGAGACTCAAGTCTGACCTGCCTCAGGACATGTACACCATGAAAGCCTTGGAGACACATTGTCGATCTGAAGATATGATCACCAACCATCATGGTCACTAGCTTCATCCCTGTCCTGCTTATATTTTTCTCTAAAAACAGCTCACTCAACAAACCCAGCACCCCCCCCCCCCCTGACTAAAAGTTTGAATTTCTCAGGTTTTTATTTGGGAGGTATGCAATCAGTATCAGGGTATACTTCCTGCCCCTCTTGAAGGTTTTTCTTTTACCATACTGGTTTTTCAAGCATGTATGTTGGTGCACTGCTTCCTGTCTGCACTTGTTAGCTCATGACAAGCTTCTGTTTCTCCTGACAGAGTGAGAGGCGAGGGCTGGATAAGAATCATGCAGGAAAGTGGCCACTTTCCTTGATTGTGTTCTTGTTTGTTTGCTTGTGTTTGTCAAAGGGAACAAACTATGTCCAGAAACCTTCTTAAGAGAATAGTTCAGAGACAGATGGTAGTGCCAATGTCATCATAATGAAAAGCATTTTTTTTTCTTTTCATTTCCAATTACTTCGCATCTTATCATTGTGTGAGTACATTTTTGTGCCATAAGAAATTCATTTAGTTAACCATAAGTGTCTTATTTTATAACACACTTCTCATGGCAATATTAACCACACAGTGGTATGTTGATGGTTCAAACAATGGTACCCATTTCAAATAACTGAGCCTTTGTAAGATCTTTGCATCAGAAAATACATGTCCTAGCAAAGGACCATGATATTATAAAAAATCTGAATTAATATTTATTTTTATGGAGATTTGGTAGTCATCACCTTTAAGTTCACAGTGCGCCACCGAGTATGGCAGATATTTACTTGCATCCATTGTGTCGGCTGCATACAAATGCTACTTTTTTTTTCTGTACATTCTTTATGTTGCACCTAATCTCAAAGAGTACATCCCAATATGCATTACTTGTCACTGGTCATTTACTAGGCTAACCAAAAGTACCACACAAAATAAGGGTGGAAATCATACATAGAATTTGTACTTAAGTGAAAGCATGGGTACTGTGTCAATTTCACTTAATCAAAGGTGGAAGTGTGGAGTCATAAAATATTTTTGTGTGAAAGCGCAACATTTAATATACTTAATATAGTATGCTTAATATTAAAAATCAAGTAAAGTAACAAATTATACAAGTAATTACTAGTAAGTACACAGCTCTGAAATTTGGGATGAATGAACTGCCCATATATATATATATATATAAATTATTATTTTTTTTTTTTTCTGTTAATACTGTGACTATGATTTTTAATTATGATTATTTACATCAAGATGAGGTTCAGGCCTGTTTTTGTTGACTAAAAACAGCATGAACCATTCCTTTTTTCCGCCATCTACTGATGGCATACATTTTCAACATTTCTATGGTCAAGTTGCACTGCTTACCCACTGCAGTATAGTATAATATGTTGATTAAACCTAGTTGATATAAATATTTCAGCCCTACGTACTATACAAACTGTCACAAGAGGTGAAATGATACAACTGAATAAAAACGGTCACGAGCTTAGGCTTTCTGAGGCTTAAACATGAAGAAATAAGTTGCCTGTTCTAGTAAACTATCATTTGTTCTTAAGCCCCTTTTTTAAATTTTACATTTCTCTCTGTTCTCTCCATCAGGAATTTTAAAAAAACAAAGCTGTCTGCCCTTTTTCCTGTGACATCTGAGTGCCTTTGTGACTGGTGCGTAGGATATTTATGATCTATAGTTTGAATGCAAGTAAATGCTGTGCTGTACTAGGCCCTTAATGTGGTTCATTTGGTGCATAAATTCTACTGCAAATGTTAACACAGGCACATTCATGGAAGATACCATTGTGAGGTCGACACATTGATTGTTCCTTTGTTTAATTGTCTTTTAATAAATTCATTTTCTTTTGTAAAATTTTGCAACTACTTAAAAGCATTTCCTGAAAACTTGAAAGCTGTTTAGTTTTCTGTGTGTGCACACCTCTGTGTATATAGTTAAGAGATGTAAGTAATGCATGCTTATTATTGGGTCTTTACATCATTTAATGCAGAGATGTCTTTCCGTACCATTGCTTGAACTTCCATCTACCCCCCCCCCCCTTTTTTTTTGGTTTTACTCCATTAACAAATGCCTGAGTTAAGTACATTTAAAAAAAAAAAAAAAAAAAAAAAAATGTATAAAAATACCCAACCACCTAAAACACGCACATACCAACAAGTAACAGTTTTCTGCAGAGGATTTAAGATGTCAGTTCATGTTTTGATTTTGTGTTGCTCTTGTGCTTTATTGTGTGTTGATGTTGACACAAAAAGACGTGTGTATAAAAAAAAAAAAAAAAAAAAATTTCATTTTGTTTATCTACTACTCTAACTGTACTATTACAAATAGCTTAAATAAGCTTCCTAAATATTATTTTAACAATGTAAGTGTCCTTTCACACATGACCTGTACTATACTACTTCATTAATTTTGTACATATTTTCATTTATTTGATTTTTACGTAGTGTTTTTATATATATATATATATATATATCTATATATATATATAGATATATATATATATCTATATATAATATCTAGATTTCTTTGTAAAAAATAAAGTAGTCCCTATGTACAGAAAAAAATGCTGCAGAACATTAGAATGTGGCACAAGCTTTCCATTTCCTTTTTTGACTGTCAGCATCAGGAAAATCATGGTATTTTCTATCAGTTTGTATCTCTGAAATGTTTGTTGAAACATTCTTATACATGCAACAAAAGTTTTATTTGATTGCCATTAATTGTGGAACTCTAACCAGTTTAATTAGTGTATATCTATATAGAATTAATAAAGAGTCTATGTGGATTTATATTTTCATCTGACATGATGGTGTTGGTTTTTTTTTTTTGTACAATTGATTGTAAAGGTTTGAAGACCCTGGGTAAAAGACATATTGTGGATTTTCAAAGTGAAAATGAATGCATTCTTTACAGTGAGAATCCATATTTGAATGTGTTAGGACTTATGCATAAGCATTATAAGCCTATTTGCTGCTTCCACTATGTAAAAATAATATATTATTTTTAGCCATAGGTAAGTTTAAAATGCCATATTAAAATTTGTTCCCAGTTAAAGATGAGTTAACTTCTTTTCCTTTAGAAAATCAACAGGATTATACACTGAGTTGTATTCATTTTTAACCAAAATCTTGTATTGATGCTGAGAGAGTATTTCCTCTTTTTAAGTCTTCTACAGTATATAGCAACAAATTTTAACTGGTGGTCAGTCCATGTGGGACATGATGTCACATGAAATGATAATGAATTTGAGCAGGATAAACCCTGATGTGGCCATCTTGGAATATGGTTGTAACGGTGGCGGGGTGCTGGAAGGACGCCAGTGCAGAGCCAGGGGTTCGGAACGTAGTTTTATTATCCAGATATACAAAAACCAGAAGCAAGGACTGCAGTTCTAATCAAAAACCAAGAACCAAGGAACTGCAGTCTAAATCAAGATACCAAGTTACTAAATACTAAAACCTCAACCAAATACCACCATTGCACGTAGGCTTAGCCTAACTAATGAGCCACGCTCTGTTCTGACTCATCAGGGCTTAAATAGTCAGCCCCAATGAGGCACACCTGTGCCTTCATGAGCTCAGGTGTGCTCAGTCAGAACAGAGCGCCCTCTAGCGTGACCAAAACACCTCACACGTGCCAGAAACATCTCATGTGACAGACCCACACCCTCCCCCCGGCTCCCGAAGCGCCAAAACACAGCCAATCCTCTGGGGGGGAGGCCAAGAACAAAAAACATTTTACAAAAAGTCCCTTTTGGGGCATATGGTCAGGTCCACAAAACACTTTGACACAAAAGGACCTCTGACCAGCCATGTCTCGGGCTGTTGGTGGCGGAGATGGGTACCCCAGAGTTTCAGTCCATATCCTTATAACCAAGTCCCCTTGGTACTTGTGTTTAGTGGTGCATTCCCTCTGTGTCTTTCTGCTGTCCCGTGTTTCCTCTGTCTCCCGTCTCTCTGACTCTGACTGTACTGGGGCCTCTGGGGGACGCAGCTGATTGGTTCGGGAGCCTTGTCTGGTCATCACCTGAAATAGAGCTACATACAAGAGACTCTGTGGTTAGAAGGGGAAGAGTTCGTTACCCTGTGTGTGCTCCGCTTCCGGTCTCTGGCCTTTTCGCTTTCCATGACTTTCGTTTCATAATCCAAGGTGGGGAGTTTTTCATCTCTTTCATGCAAATGTTGTACAGTCCACAAGTTCTGAGGTGACTGATAGCAGGGACGTGTTATGGGTACGGTGTTGGGAAGCAGTGCAACCGGCAAGGTGTGTTTCTGCTATGGAACTTTCAGGTGCTGATTGGTACCTAGTTGTAATGTGCCAACTGGGATGATATTCACACGGGCATTTAGCAGGAGGTTTGGGGGAAGAACAGCTGGTGCAAAGACTCCCTTGGGGGCACTGACAACAATAAAGGAAAGGTATTCCTCCACTGCTGCAGTGAATGCTGTTGCTCTCCTCTGGCACTGCTGGCTTCTGGGAGGCCGGGGTAACTGTGCTTCCATCTCTGAGAGGCATGGTAACTCGTGCTTTGTTTGTACTGACCTTATCCTTGGCAACCTGGGTTGCTCCTCTCCGCTGAGTAGGAGGGGGTTTGACTATTTCCAGAGCCTCTGATATCTGTGGATCCCCCACAGGCACATCAGGTTGGGCTGTTGGATTGTCACCATCAGTAGCTTCCACAAAGCCTCTGGAGCACTCCTCCTCTGGATCATTCTCTGAAAGGCTAAGGTCAAGGGAATTGAGTACCTCTGAGGAACTAGACTCAATTTCTGCAACTTTACTTACGGAATGCACTGAAACAAGGGAAGAGATCCATGAAGGGCAGTCTGTTCCAGAGATGATGCCTGAGGTAACCGGTGGAAGTGGTTTCTGATGAGCCAGACTGGGAGTCAAATTCCTTGATGTGGTTGTCTGGTTCTGTGACTTTGACTGGGCGGAGGGAACATATACAGTGTCAGTTCCAGCGATATGTATGGGTATGTTCAGAACAGGTTCACTAAGAAGTCCTTGCCTAGTTGGCCGATAGGTTTCAGCGGCGAGCAGGGGATTCTGAATAATCCTAGCTTTCCTTCTTGATACGGGGAATGTGGAGAGGAAATAATCCTGAAACTTAATTTCTGGGTCTTCTCTGTTGTGATACAAGTTTATATTCTCACCTGAAGTATCTGTGGACAGGATCTCCATTAGAGGCTTTCTCTGCCAGTGTTCCAAAGCAGTAATCAATGCGGGTGATTTCAGAAGAGACCTAACCTTTATGTGTACCTCGGTCAAGGAGCTGGCTGTATGGAAACGCCTTGTTCTCCTCGACTCACCACAGGGGTCCCATGAGGAATGGTCTAACTCACTGGAAAGCCTTGGCCTGAAAGTGTCTGAAAGAGAGCTAAACATAAATGAATCCTTGTGGTTCATAGAAGAGTCCCTCTTGGCCCTGTGACACTCTGACCCATGTACCTGCAGGGTGAGTCTCATGGAGTCCAGGTTCTCATAACCACAGCAAATTCTTAGTTCCTTGTCCAAAATCAAACATATAAAACGGTGCATTACCTGCCCTCCTTGACTGTACTCTCTGGGTGGGTCCTGCAGTGCGGTGAGTTTTCTGGTTTCCCTCCTGGCTTTTTCTAGTTCTGCCTGCAGAGCGGCCTTGTTGCCTTGCAGGGGCAGCGGTGGCCTAGTGGTTAGGGAGTTGGCCCCGCATCGGAAGATTGTGAGTTCGATTCCCACCCTAGTGGGTTGCCCTGAGGTACCCTTGAGCAAGGTACCGTCCCCATCACTGCTCCCCGGGCGCTTTCAATAGCTGCCCACTGCTGCACGTGTGTGTATGGGTTAAATGCAGAGGTCCAATTTCGTTGTGGTTCATGTGTGCTGTGCCGTGACCACGCAATGACAAGGGTTGTCACTTTCACTTTTTCACTTTCACCTGCTTCAACTCCTGCATGAGTCCACTGACTTCTACTCGAAGCTCACCATTGTCTTAAGCTAAAACCCCTCTTTCCCTTTCCATGGTCGCAAGGTCACTCTGGCAAAGAGACAAGAGTTCTTTGGTCTCCTCAAGCTGAGAACGCAGAGTGCTGAGCTTCTTTTCGTGTTTCAGTCTTTCATGGGTGGCTGAGTTGGTTACCTGCAGAACAGAGGTCTTGCTCTCTGCCAGCTGTTGGTTGAGCCTCGTCAGCAATTCCCTCTGCTGTTTGATCTGATCATTTTGTAGGTGAATGTCTCCAAGAAGTGCACTATGCTTCCAGTTGGCCTGTCTGAGCCTTTCTGACTCAGCCCTGAAGTCCTCCTGGGTGCTGTTCAAGTTTCCCGTTAGCCAAAGTATCTGTTCACTGAGATCCTTACAGACTTGCTCACGCTCTAGGTACCTAGCCTGCTTTTCCTGCAGTTCCCCATTTACTGTTGCTAGTTCCTCCTGAAGGGAATGTACTTGAAACTGATGGCTCACCTGCAGCTGGTGTTTCACAGCCTGGAGAGAGGCGTGTTCATCCTCCAATTCCTTACACTTTGTTTCCAGGGTGTCCAGATCCTGGTTGTGTGTACGAATCACTTGATCCTTGGTTTGGAGCTCAGCCTCCATTTCTTGGAGTTGCTCAACTAAAACGTTTTTGTTCTGTCTTTCTGCACCCAGAACAGACAGCCAGACCTGCTGAGATTCCTGTAGTTCATGTTCCAATTTCTGAATCCTCGAAGTTAGTTCTCTTACCTGAAACGGTTCCTCTGTTGCCCTCTGCTCGGCAGACGGATTAGAGGAGCTGGGGTTGTGTACTTTTTTCTTTGTTTCCGCGGCATATCCGCCATTCTTTCGCCGCGTTTCACATAGGGCGGGGCCTCCGCGGACGGACCGCTGTGTTTGCTGCACAGTGCTGTCTCCGCAGACGGACCGCTGTGTTTGCTGCACGGCGCGGTCTCCGCGGACGGGCCGCTGTGTTTGCTGCACGGCGCTGTCTCCGCGGACGAAGCGTTGTGAGTGGTGAAGGAGGCGGGTTCCACCGACTTCCGGCGTTGCGGTTGGTGGAAAGCAGGAGCCGGTAAAGAAAGGGGCATGAACGAAGCCTCCTCCTCGAGGGGTCGCCCCAATAACATTACCTCCACAACGGCTTGTACAGCCCTCTTTGTTCGGCCGTACTCCTCAAGCCGTTCTATGAACTCCATCAAGGGATCGAGCTGGATTGAGCGACTCAGCAGGTCCAGGCGTCGCGAGAGCTCAGCGGCGGTGACTCTCTGTACTTCACAGCTCTGCTCGCAACGCCCCAGCTGCCACAGTGGCAGCACTGCTCAGAGGTCCTCATTCTGGGCTCCCAGTGCTCGCTCTTGCTCCTCACACCAACTCTCGAGGCTCCTGACGTCCCGGTTTTGGCGGCTCATTTCTGTAACGGTGGTGGGGTGCTGGAAGGACGCCAGTGCAGAGCCAGGGGTTCGGAACATAGTTTTATTATCCAGATATACAAAAAACCAAAAGCAAGGACTGCAGTTCTAATCAAAAACCAAGAACCGAGGAACTGCAGTCTAAATCAAGATACCAAGTTACTAAATACTTAAACCACAACCAAATACCACCATTGCACGTAGGCTTAGCCTAACTAATGAGCCACGCTCTGTTCTGACTCATCGGGGCTTAAATAGTCAGCCCCAATGAGGCACACCTGTGCCTTCATGAGCTCAGGTGTGCTCAGTCAGAACAGAGCGCCCTCTAGCGTGCCCAAAACACCTCACACGTGCCAGAAACATCTCATATGCGACAATGGTCATGAAAATCTATTGAAACAAAGGTCATTCAGTACATTCAGGTAATCAGCTTACCTTATTTTTTGGGCACATAATGTTGCAAATAATAAATATGCACAGTTTATATGGTAGACCCTATGCATGATGGGTGCTTCACTTCCTCTGCCTCTCTTCTTGTCCTAATGCACACATCACTCTGGAATGGGGTAAATCTGGACACTGACCTATATCTGTTGCTCCAGAGTCCAATATTTGCAAATAAGACTTAAAAATATTGAAGACTAACAAATTGAAGACTTTTTTCTGATAAGCCTCACTGATAAGCAGTTTCCTTAATCCAACACAACTATTTACTCCCAGCTCCTTCAGTTCAGTTTGAGTTCTGTTGGGTCGCTGTTTCACAAACTATTTAAAATGTGACTCATTTTGGACAGCGCAGCAACTTTCCACAACCACAGAATATGTCTTTTGATAATGATGTATAAGAAATTAAAAGATACTCAATGTGTTGCATTAAGCATTAAATAACACATTGCCAGCTGAATCATAGTACTCATTACAGTGCTTATCCAATGGGAGTGCTTATCTTATTTGGTTCCTTAATTTTTTTTTGTTCAGTGTACAAATCCTATCCTATAGCCTTATACTTTTCATTTGAGATACATTTAATGCTGGCTCTCTTTTGGTGCATTAAATATATGCGGTACTGATTTCAACACCAGAGGGCTCTGCACATCCTGTTACAAATTAAAAAAAAAAACAGAATAGTGTAATGTGCTATTTTAAATACTAAATGAATGCCTGTGATTAACAACTCTGACTGACTAAAAAGAATAATACTTTTATTACATGTTGAAATGTAATTGCCAGGTTGAAAATCACTAAATCACACACTAAAAATGACAATATTCGTACTGTAGCAGGACCATCTATATAGAAATTCATAATTGTTGACCTATACTGCATACTTCTTGAAAGATTAGTGGAAAATCTTAGCATGACAAAAATGCTGTTAACTATGTAATGTCCACAATTCTAGATCCTTCCTCCCCACTTCAGTGTGAGGATAAACTTGTCAAAAAGTGTTTGTGGGTAACTGAGAATTGTATATGTTAAGCTGTGAAACCACTTCCAAACAGCTATCAGAGCACCCGGTTTCACCTTTGAGTTTAATATCCATCGCAACTTGATCTGATCCGGAAGATAGCTGAATACCCGAGATGAGTGTAATACGTTTCTGGGACATGGCCTGACTCCTCATTTAAGTGTCCCCTGGCATGGGTTGGATTGCACTGATGAATGCTACTGGGTGGCTTTAGTGAGAGCAAATCTAACATGGACCTTTTAGCCCCCGCATGCTTCATGGATTACTTCCTGTCTGGCCGCTGGACTTAAAAGACTAGTTTTTCATCACTACATTCCTGCATTTCTATGTCTGATTGGGTAGTGCAACAGAGCCAGCGTGAGTGTAGGCTCACATGGGTCTTTAGCCAGACTTGGCCAGATTCTGGCAGAGGCCATGAGGTCTGCCATGATCAGGTTGTTGTCCTCACATAATGAAAGTGAAAGGACCTTTATTACATTTAATCTGTTTTCCAAAGCACTGACTCTATCAGTTTAATTCCAACATGGCCTGAATTAAGTTCAAGGGATACACTGGTACAGTAAAACAAAATGATTTGTTTGAAAATAACAGAAGTGCATAAATATTGTCCTGTTTTGCACATACGTTCTGTTTCTCACATGGCACAATTATAATCTGCAGTCTTCTCTTACACATTCCTGGAAAGACTAGAATATAAAAAAATTAAGCTAAAGCCATAAGATAGAATTCACAAAAGAAAGAAAGATTAAATCTTAGACTAGAGGGGGATTTATTGGACTATACCTTATATGTAACATATTTATGCCATGACAAATATAATAATTCTGGATATTAACATAGCACACAGGAAATGTGGCATTTGTTGTGATGATATCTGAGCTTTCCTTATGTTTCTTTAGCTAAGAAAATGAAGCAGTAGAGCTGATCTGGCCTAAGCAGAGTGCATGTGGGGCGATCATTTTAATGGGCTTTGGCCTGATGCGGGGGTAAAAAGTAATGGATTAGTAACAATTTATCCCTTTCACTCTCTCCCACGCATTCACTATGACCTTGCAAGCACTTACATCTGAACAAACCTACATGTCTACCAGGCAAAAATGGGACAAAATTCACTGGAAATTCAAACAAGATGCTGACAGGTCAAAAGGGCTTTATGCAATTAAGGATCTTAATCTTGATCTTAATTATGGATCTTAAGAACATAAGCTCTTACTATATTCAAGGATCCATTATAAACAATGTTTATTAAATCTCTAACCACTTGGTCACAACTGCCCACTGTTTGGATGAACATATGAAAATGACTCTTGCTCATCCTGCTAATGTTTTGCAAAATGTTTCACTGTTAAGTGTCAGTTTTGGGTGTATGTATCTTAGTAAAAATCTGAATTTAGGAGATGAAATCAATGAATCTGAAATCAGCCTTATTAGCAAAGACAGAGTTTATGTCTGGAGCCAAGACAATAATGCTCTCACTCAGAAGGAAGGACAGTCTCTCAGAGATGTACAACATGCAAATATTATCTGGTTATGTTGGACATGGTTTTTTCCAGAAACATTATTTCTAGAGCGGTGTCCTAGTGGTTAGGGAATAGGCAGATTTTGCATTTTGTTGTATTCCATTGTATGCTGTGCTGTGCGCTGTATTCACAATGCCAAATTGTCACTTTCACTTCACTTTAGCATACAAACAGATTGACATCTGGAGATTGAAATAACCTCTGAATGCAAGAAATTAAAAGTTTGAGACTGTACAAAAGCATTATTTGTACTCTCTCAGTGGGATGTCATTTTTAGTAGTGTAGTTAGACATTTCAGATTTTAAAAAGGAACATAAACATGACATGTTGCAATTGAGTGACATGAGTCAGTTACAACATTTCTGGGCTTTGTCCCCATTTCCAAATAAAGGAACTTGTCAAAGTAAGGGTTACCCCGCTCTTGTGGGAACAGGTGTGCTTCACTGGGGCAGGGATTAGAATTCCCAATGAGTCAGAGCCGAGAGTCTGTCATTCACCCGGATTAGCTTCAGTGTGACAGTGGTGTCTAAATTCTGTATGTTTGGTTAAGCTGAGTATGGTTAATAAAGCTGAGTTACTGATTCCTGGCTACATGCATATGTTTGGCGCACAGCACCCCAGCATCACAGAACTAGACCATTCAAATCATTTAGCAGATTGTTTCAACCTTGCACATTAAATGAATCACTTCATGGGGAAAATGCCTTATTTAGCATTACTTTTGGCAAAACACAACAAAACTATCAAATACAATAAAAAAATCTGAATGACTAAAAATATTTTGAATTAGTGATAAGGACCAATATTTTAAAAAAATACAGAATTTAAATGTACATTTGTGTATGTTATATTGTTGGGTATTTCTTCTAAAATATTGTGTTGGAATTAATTTCTCCACCAAGGTGAAGAAACTGACATTGCTATCATTCCTCCTTATGATTCCCACAAATACAACAAATACAGATACTGACCTCAGTGACTGTGACTGGAATCATTTGTGTCCACCAATGAATATTATCCTCTGCTCTGTTTCACAAAATTGAGTGTCACCTAAGTTGAACTGCCCTGGGGGCACAGCCATATATTTGGGGGTTCACCTCTGACCTCACAATCTCATTGCACTCAGCTGCCCCTGGATAACTGACATGTCAGAATTCTACAAATGAGATAAAGTGTGTCTAACTCAATTAATTACCCTACCATACATTTTACAAAACGAAAGCCCCTTAGTGAAAAAATTTATTTGCTGCAAGTCTGTTCACTTTTGCCTTGGTCAGTACACAAAAGACTCCTGTGCTTTCGAAGAAAAGTGTTCTAAGAATAAATAGGGAATGTTGCAGGTTAACAGATGAAAAACAGAATAAATTGGAATTTGGAGGCAAATGTGTTATATAAGCTGTACAGCTTTGTGTTTTAACTCCTGATTTCAGTGTATAAGGTTTTGAGAAATACTTTTCTCAGGAGAAAAAATGCAAAAGCCCTATGGGATCTCTATAAACAAATGTAAATATAGAAAGAACTGTGTAACTGTAAAAAAATATATATATATACCCTAACATTTATTTGTTTACATTGAGGCAACAGATTACAATAAGTGCTATTAAGCAGTTATTATGTTTAATTAAAAAAAATAATTGATTACAGACTAAATGTATTATAGGGTAAGATACACAGTCTGAATTAGGAGTAACTAATTATCCAAAGTTAACTTGACAAAAAAACTGGGATTGTAAATAATTTATTCAGTACAAGGAAATTTGAAATATTTATATATCTATACCCAAAGGATTGCACAGTATCATGTACACAATTACACTGTACTGCTTGGGTGCCCCTAATGATTAATTTTCTAAACAAATTTTCTTATGATTTTTTGTGATGACGATGTTGACTTTCTGACTGAAAATAAGAACAAATCCTCAAAAGAGAGCATTTTAATGCAGTTTTATCTCATTTATGGAGTTTAACACATTGGGAAAATTACCTATGCAAAATATATGGCACATTTTAAACTTTTTAAAAAGTTTTATTTTAAAATTAACATTAACATTTTAAAAGTTTTATTTTACTAATATTTTAAAATTTGCACTGAAATTAACAGGAGTACCACAGTATGTGGAGTACTTTTTATCTCATTTTCACTAACAAAATCAAGAAACACACTGCCACGGTAGATGGCTCTCTGCTCTGACTGAGCACACTTGGGCTCATTAGGGTTTCATTGGAGCAGGATTTAAAAGCCCCAATGAGTCAGAGCAGAGCGTCAGACATTCACACAGGTTAGGTAACCCCGGTGCCTTCATATTGTGCCTGTATCTTTTGTTATGGTCAGTTCGGTTAATAAAGTCAAGTGTGAGAATCCCGGCTCAGCACTTACGTCCTACCCACATCACCCCAGCGTTACACACACAACCAAAAACATCTGAAAAACAACCCTACATCATCTCTGTAGGGATGGTATTTACCAGGTTATGAGCGATGCCTGGTTTGCTCCAGACATGACACTTGGCAATCAGGCCCAAAAGTTCAATCTTTGTTTCATCAGGCCAGAGAATTTTGTTTTTTGTTTGTTGTTGCTTGTTTCTCATGGCCTGAGAGTCAAGTGCCTTTTGGCAAACTCCAGGCATGCTGTCATGTGCCTTTTTCTGAGGAGTGGCTTCCATCTGGACACTCTACCATACAGGCCTGATTTGTGGAGTGCTGTAGAAATGGTTGCCCTTCTTTTCACTTTGTTATTATGGGGCATTGTGTGTAGAATCTTGAGGTATAAAATGAATTTAATCCATTTTGGAATAATATAGGAAAATGTGGAAAAAGTAGAGCACCGTAATTACTTTCTGGATGCACTAAGCTGCAAAAATTTTGTTCGCTTTGAAATTGTCAGTCAGCAGCTTCCTCTGTCACCTCTGTTATGAAGACTGCAAATTGTTGTTGTTGCCTTTCTGATGGATAGTAACTGTTTATCCTAGAAAGCTGAATAACAATTAAGCACTACTTTCTGAATGTTCTCATCCAGTGTATATAGTAAATAACAACAAGGGTGCAGCTGATGAACTAATGTACTGAATAACTCTATTTAAGGAATTCTATTGGAGACAGAGGTTAGAGATCTTTGAATCACAAAATTACTCATTGCCCATCCCCTTGCACAGACATTGTAAAATAAAATTCCTAAACTCCAAAATTCCTAAAAATCCAACAAACGCCCCCATCTTTGTGTTTACATTCATTATGTTAATAAAATGATTTAGTTCCATACCCAGCTTATATTTATATAAAATTTTAAAGCCATTATCAAAAAATCTGAAATGTTTGTTTAGGATGGGTGGGCAGAAGAGTTTCCCACTGGTGCAAAAATTTTATTGAATGCTACAGAGATTGCTTGTTGGCAATAACTGCTGCTAAAAACTGAGCAACAAAAAACATTTTTATTTGTATGAAAAATTTAATAAATATTAATAGATGTCACTTACTTAAAATTATTTCAGAGATTTTTGTGGGTTATTTTTATGGAAAGACACCAACAAATTTACTGGTGTGTGCCAACTGTAATGTCCAAATATAATGTTAAATAAAAGCCAGATTGTATTCTGAATATCTATTATGACTTGACTCGGTGGAAGCCCCCCAGCCTTAAGAGTGGGTGAGTGGAACTGCATGTGATCTGAGCTCTCAGAATCCCACACATAACAGGCCACACGTGTTCCCTCAGAATCAGTCTTGAATTCACAGGCTTACAACTGCCTGGATTCACAGAAGCACTGCTGTGGGAAACAAAATCCTATTTCTGGGCCTTATTAAAGTGAAGCTATAAATAAACAAGGCAAGGAAGGTGTTGAAATAGAGATTCCTAACTGTTCTGTTAATATGTTTTCTTCTAAACAGTCTACAACAACAATAAAGGTGTATGACTGACAGACACAGTGTCCTTTCTGTCAACATGTTAAGTAGGCCTTGGTCTCATTTGGGATCAGCAACAAACAACAAACAAAAGCTTAATTTTTCAGGGCTGCTAACTGCTTCTCACTTATTGAGCAAGAGGCTCCAGCAATTACACTTAATCACACACTTTCATGCCACACTTACTATTTCTTGCAATAATTTTTATGACCATTAATGTCCTGATTTAAAAGTGCTGGGAAGGTACTCTGTGTTCTCTTCATAAAGGAGAGCATGAGTTAAATCCATAGGATGCATATTGTTGTACTGAGAGCTGTACTTTGTGCTCAAAATGACAAATCTTCACAAAATTTGAGACAAAATTTTAGCTGTACAGATTCCAGTCTCACCTGCTCTTCATCAGTTAATTCATCCATTTCTCCTCCTGTAGCAGTTTCTCCCTGTCAATCACTTTCATTTTTCTCTCTATAAGGCCCTCAATCAATCCTTCTCACTGTACCAGTTCCTCCTGCTATCTGAGTCTTTTATTGTTCTATTGTTCATTGCTGTGCATGCTCTTAGTTTCTGAATTCTGCATGTTTTTCTGAAGCAGTTCATTTTTGTGCTTGGCCCATGTAATATGTATATTGTTATTGTGCATTTATACCTTATTTTGTCTCAAATTATTGTGTGTGTGCGTGTTTGAGTGTTTTTGTCTCATTTATACTATGTATTTTTACTGTGTACTTCTCTCATAGAAGGCAGCAGGGACAAATGGTAAGTGACAGGGTTGACCCGAGACAGGACCCTGAAGGGGCCAATGTACCTGAGAGAAAGCTTCATAGAATCGGTACGCAGAGGGATATCACTGGTAGAAAGCCAAACCCGATCCCCGACATTGAAAAGCCTGGCTGGCTGCTTCCGGAAATCAGCCTGCCGTTTCATGTGCTGGTTGGACTGGGAGAGCCGGTCCCTCACCCTTTCCCAAGTCCTTTTACAACCATCCACCAAAGCCTGGGCAGAGGGGACTACGGAGGACTACAGAGGGGACTTCCGAAGACTGACCCGGAAAGAGGTTGGGCTGAAAACCTGCCTGAGCTTTGAAGGGATACATTCCAAGAGCTGCTTTGTGGAAGCAATTGTGTGCCAGTTCTGCCCAGGTGAGGTTTTCCGACCAGGTGGAAGGGTGACTGGGCGCAAAACATCTTCTCCAGCTCTTGGTTAGTCCTTTCCACTAGGCCATTAGATTCTGGGTGGAAGCCCAACGTTAGACGCGCCTTGATGTCTAGGAGGGAGCAAAACTCTTGCCAGAAACGGGAGGTGAACTGAAGCCCACGGTCTGAAAGCACTTCAGTTGGGACACCATGATGCTGCACCACCTGATGCAAAAGGGCCTTGGCGGTCCCCTTGGCAGACGGCAGTTTTGGCAGCGGAATGAAGTGGGCTGCCCTAGAGAATCGGTCCGTGACAACCAGGAGGCATGAATTGCAATTGGATAAGGGCAAATCAGTGACAAAGTCAAGGGTGAAATGCGACCATGGACGGTCAGGTAGCGAAAGGGGAAGTAGTAGTCCTGTTTTCTTTCCTGCCTGACTCTTGATTCACGCACAGATATTGCAAGCCTGAATTTATTCTCTCATGTCCTTGCACATGGACGGCCACCGATACTTCCTAGAAAGCAGTTCCAGGCTTCAGTGGTAACCGGGATGTGCAGCAATAGCAGGAGTGAGCCCATTCTAGAGCCTGGTTGCGGAGATGCGGAAAAACAAAGTTTCTCCTGGGGGGTGTTGGGAGGTGGAGAATCTTGTGCATGAGCCTGGAGAATGTCTTGGTGAAGGGTCACCTAGATGGCTGCAATAATCTTGGCAAGCACATGATGGATGAACCTTCCCATCGGAGCTCTGGGATGAACAGGGATGAACGGTAATCAACACAGGGGCGCAAGGATCCATCTTTATTTTTGATGAAGAAGAATCCCACCCCCACTGGAGAGGAGGATGGTCGAATATGTCCCTGGGCCAGGGCCTCATTTAGATACTGATCCATGGCCTTCAGTTCCGGTTGGGACAAGGAGAAGAGCCTCCCCTTGGGAAGGTTGGCTTCTGGTAGGAGGTTGATTGCACAATCATACTCTTGAGGTCCTTATATTGCTCCGGTAGTTTCGCCAGGGCTGGTATCCCCTCCTGAAGAGATTGCTGGGGCAGTGTGTGGAAACACTCTAGGTAACACTTTTCTGACCACCTGAGAACCGAGCTCATCCAGTCGATTACTTGAAGGAAGTGAGTACATTGAGCGATCCGTAGGCACATAGGTAGAAGGAAATGGGATTGGGGAGAAGAAGCAGTAGTGACGCCTCTCAAAGCTCCCCGGTACTGAGAGAGACGTTCGGGTTTTCCTGGTCTGATAAGGCAGGTAGACCAATAGTGACAAACCGCACCACAATAAAGACAAAGATGCAACTGGACCCTCCGCTGTCTTTCCTCTGCAGTAAGGCGTGTCCTGCCCAGTTGCATGGGCTCTGGGTCCTGGGAGCGGAGCGCCTCTTGAGGGATGGAGACCGGAAAGGTTGTGTTGGGTCTTCTCATTGGCGGACCTTAAGCCTGGCGTCTAGTGAAGTGGCTCCAGGTCCAGATCTGTGTCCCTGGCTGCTAATTCATCTTGAACCATGAGAGATAAAGAAGCCAGGAAATTAGACCTTAGAGCTGGTTCATTCCACCCACTCTCAGCCGCGATGGTGCGAAACTCCAAAATAAAGTCGCCTGCTGACCTCTGGCCTTGCTTCAGTGTCGGGAGATGGGCAAAAGCAGTTTCTTCAATCGCTGACCCATTAAAGACTCGGATGAACTCCCTGGAGAACCCAGATCAAGACAGGCGAAGGGAGGCAACCCATTTCAGGGCCTGCACGGTCACAAGGGAGCATACAAACATGACCTTAGCTATTGTATAGTCAATCGTATAGCTACCTGACATCCCTTGGAAATAGTTTTCCACTTGGGTGATAGGTAGCAATCTTCTCGTATTCCTGTACCTACCAGGCATGGCCAAGGGTGGAACCGCAAGGGCGGGAGTTGGTGTAGGACTAGGAGGAGATGAAACAGGCTCTGCCAGGATTCTCCTGACCGACAGTGTCAGTTGGTCAGTGGCCGCCTGTTGTTGGGTCATCTGGTGCTGAAGAGAGCCCAAGCTCTGTTCCATGTACTGCTGATTAGAATGTACTTGTCCTTGGGTGGTTGTCAGTTCCTGTGCAATGTCCAATCCCGGTTTACGAGATCCTGCAGCGTTCATAATTTGGTGTTGCCGTTCTGTTGTGTGCACCTGCACTGGGAAAAGAGGAAGACATCTGAGCAGGATCGCAGGACTGTTTAGTCTGCCTCCAGCTGAGAGAAAACACAGCTCAGACAGACCAGGAATATGAACAAAATATAATAATTTATTTGTGAGACACCCAAAACACCACAGCCTTAAAAGGTTACTACACTTACTCACATATTAGGAAAAAGGAAAACAAACACAGAGACATCCAGACAACATGGCAGGATTGAACATACACATAGACAAGGTAATCATCATAACTGCAGTAGAAACACATACTAAACCCAAACGAGATAACATGGGATCTACCTGAATAAACTGGAACCTGAATATTAACAAAGGAGATTAGCCCGGAGGCTAATGCTAACCGCTAACACATAAAACCTGGCCAGGTTGAACATAGACAAGTTAATTATCATAACTTCGGTTCCCATGAAAGCAGACAAACAGTAGACTCATCTGAGTTCGGTGGCAGTAGGTTTTCTTTCTGAGAAATTCCATGGTGCTGTAGTGAGTAGAGAAACTCCAGGATGCACCACATGGGGAACCAAAATGCCAATGCACCCACTAAACATTGTAACGTCCTATATATTCCCTCTTGCTGCTGATGTTCCACCAATGGTTCCACCAATGGTTCCACTTTGGTGATAATTACAGCAAGAGGGCCTTCAGGTGTGTTGGCTCACAACAGTATTATTTTTATAAACATTTACTTACTGATTACATAACCCAACATAAACTGGATTGTTTTGACCACCACATATTTGATGTGCACATACGTAGTAGCCATGACAAGTTCAATTCAATTCAATTCAATTCAATTTATTCTTGTATAGCGCCTTTTACAACAAAGTTGCCCCAAGGCACTTTACATTGATAGTCGATGATGGAACAGGTTACAGTAATAGATGTTTAAGATGTTTAAGCCGGACGACTACGGAGGAGAGGAACCAAAAACTCCACTATGTGGAGAAAAAAACCTCTGAGGGTCCAAGGTCAACCGGCTACCCAACCCCCTTGGGTATACTAACAGTACAGAGTTAGTTTGGTTTTAAACTCCAGGATCAGTGAGGAGTCCCAAGTTGCTTCCAGGTACCAATGAGCCGCCAGGGTCCCTTGGCGCATCACATGCATCACACAGACCAGATGGTAGCTCGGCATTGGACTCAGGTGATGACCACAACGGGCCCCCCCGGACATGTGGGGAGAGAAATGGAATGAGGGGGTCAGTAATGAGCAGGATCCAGTAGTGACAGACACAGAAATGAAACAGTGCGATGGCATGTACAGCAGCACCAGCGACATTACTAGTGGTGCACTATGGTGATTGATTGTTATGACAAGTTATGCCAGAAAAGCATATGATACATTCTATCCTTTACTACTACTAATATCTAATGTTTGTGTACAATTTCACAAAGGATTTAGTGTGTTAGTATGCACATTTACAGTAACAGTGTGCTGATGATAGCTAAATCTTTTTTTTTTTCTTTCAGCTACACTTGTTAAGGGTCACCACTGTGGATCATCCATTTCCATTTCTTCTGGTCCTCTACATATGGTCCTCTTTTATCACATACTATATAAACCTCCCATTTGGTCCTCCTGCTCTTCTCTTCCCTTGCAGGTTTACCCTTAACATCTTTCTTTCAATATACTGAACATCTCTACTCTGTATTAATGCAATCAAATTTTCCTGACGTTGTCTCCAAACCATCTCTTACCATCTTTAACTCATATATCACACTCCTGCCACTCCTGCCACCCATTCCAGCCTCTCTGCATTCTCTTCTTCACCTCTTTTACACATTCTCCATTACTCTGAAATGTTGACCCCAAGTATTAAACTCCTCCAAACTCCACCACCTCTACTTCCAGCATCGTAACCCTTCCACTCTCCTTCATGTTCATTCATGTATTCTGTCTTCGTCCTTCTGGCTTTCATTCTTTTTCTCTCTAAATAATATCTCCATCTTTCCAATGTCTCCTCAAGCTACCCTCTACTCTCATCCATGAGGACTTCTGTCTAGTCTTGTCTGTCAACCTGATCATCATAATTGCAAAGTAGAAAGGGCTCCTTCTTTTTCTTTCGGGTGCTCCTGTTTAGGGGTTGCTACAGCTTTCAAATGGGTTGCCTGCATAAACAGACAGTCATGGAAAAACTACTGCTGGATAACAACATCCTTGCCACCTCCTTGTTGTGATTGGCATGTACGAATAAGCCCTCGCACTGCACAGCCACATGAACATATCATTGGCATCCATCTAAAATGAAGCTCATGTCCTGGGCTGTTTTGGACTGTACAGTTAGATTCTGCTTTCCCCCAGGTTACATACATTGTGTTTTTACACTGTGACCAACCTAGTTCTATGCTTTCTCTGAGTTGATTGCTACATGTGCAATACTCTCCTATCTACTCAGGAACTAGGTATGAGCCACGACCAGTCCAGTTCCATTTCGGCGGAGGGTTACATTTAAGTCCCTTCTGCTCATTGACACCAGGTCTATATATCCTAGTCAAACCTGATGCGGGTGGAAGTTGACCTGTGCTGTTGACCGTTTCTAATATCTTAATCATAGTCTTTGTGGTTAAATGTACCATACACATTCTACAGACCACACTGAAATTAGTTCTGTTGGTATTCACTTCCATTGCTATTTTATAGGTTGACAGCATTGCTGACCATGAGGTGTGAAGACAATGACAAACCCAGCAGCCACTGGTAATTGACAGGTTCTTCTTTACTTCTGCAGCCAAGGCACACACTACGTTGCCTCAGCACCATTCTAGTGATTTGTTCATTTCCTCATTTATTGTTGGTGAAGACCCTACCATTTTTACAGCTTTTGCTGTCATTTTAATCAGACCAAGCTTATTTAATAGGAGGTCAGCTTGTTCTGAGATTGGGGTGTTACTTTTATGTTCCTTTCTGCATTCAGCTACAAGGTAGAGGAGTTGGGTGTATCTTTATCATTCTTGACAGATCTGTGATACAAGTGCAGGACATGCCCACTCGCCCTCGTCCCACTCTCTGAGACCCCTAACCTTTCTACAGTGTGAAGCGTGTATCCACGTAGCTCTCTCAGTAACACCTGGAAGGGTCCCGTCCCTGGATTTCCCAATGCTTTCATCTGAGCTCCTTCACCAGCACCAAGTCTCCAGGTTTCAAATCATGCAGCAGGCCCTCGTTTGGTTTTGGCAACACCTCTTACCAGCTGATGCACAGAACAAAGAATAGCAGACAAGTGGCAGCAATACAGCAACATTTCATCATCGCAGTGCGTTGTTAAACATGCTCCTGCCGCTTTACCCCCAGGCAGTCCCATGCCTAGATTTATAGGTTTGCCAAACAGAATTGCAAAGGGGCTCAAGTTTGTTCTGGCCCGTCTATGCATCCTCATGTATGTGAGCACCAATGGCAATGCATCAGGTCAAGATAAGCCTGTCTCCTCACAGCCTCTTACAAGTTTCTATTTATGCATGCCATTTTCTCTTTCTACTGCCCCTGCACTCTGGTGATGGTATACAGATATATTTTCTCAGGTCAATTTCTAGATGTATTCTAAGTATTCTAAGACTGACAAATGCTGGTCCATTGTCACTGCTTAATTTCAGAGGAACTCCCCACCTCTGTATGATTTCTTTAAGCAGTACCTTGGCCACTCCCTTTGCATCTTGTTTGCTGGTTGGAAAAGCCTTTACCCATTTTGAGAACATGTGAAAGTGAAAAAGTGAAAGTGACAACCCTTGTCATTGCGAGGTCACGGCACAGCACACATGAACCACAACGAAATTGGACCTCTGCATTTAACCCATGCACACTCAAACCCGTGCAGCAGTGGGCAGCTATTGAAAGCGCCCGGGGAGCAGTGACGGGGACGGCACCTTGCTCAAGGGTACCTCAGGGCAACCTATCGGGAAGGGGATCCTCCGATCATGTGTCTAACGCCCTAACCACTAGGCCACCACTGCCCCTATCAACTATGTCAACTATCACCAAACAGTACTTTTCCCTTCTAAGGAGGTTAATTCATCATCATCCATCATCAGATGTTCAAAGGGACCATCTGGTGGTGGGTGGCCTGTGTTGTGGTTATGCCTTTACCTGAGTTATTCTCTAGGCAAATTAAATATGACTGGCAATGTTTTTCTGCCACAGTCAAAAATCCCTTGATAAACCACAAGGTTTTCATTATATCCACCATTCCCCCTTTTGACACATGGTCTTTACCATGCGTCAATATAGCAAAATGAGGAAAAAAAAATGGCCTGGCAGGCATGGATGTCCAGTAGGACCTCACCAGGTGCCCTCAGAAAAGAGACACAAAAATTTCAATTGGACTGTGTTTCAAAATAACCCCAAAATCATTTACCACCCCAAAAGCATATCTGCTACCAGTGTAGATAGTTTGTGGATTCCAGTGGTGGAGGCCCGAGTGACTCCACGCCAAGCCCCTTTTCTCTGCACTTGGAGGTTAGGGGTCGGGTAAGCTTTGAATCCTGAGGTGATCAGTCCTCGTGGATGTCACTACTGAGTCGACCGCTCGTGTATCCTGCTGACTACACCAAATCTGTCATGGAAAAATTTGTCAAGAACAAGTCAGATGCACCAATACCAATACTATTGCAACAGGGCCTCGTCCAGCACTCCATTCCGAATGCTGGAGGAAGAGCCCTGAACACAGAAACCTACATGCAGATATACTGGTCCGTGAGTTCCTCCCCTTCCATTTGTTACTGGACTCTGGTTTCAATCTGCCACATTCCTTTGCCCCTACTGTCCTGTAAACTTTTCCTTTTACTCTAGCTGGTACGTGTCTGTCACAAATCACTCCAGCTACTCTTCTCCACCCATTCCAACCTGCCTGTACTCTATTCTTCACCTCTCTTCCACACTCGCCGTTACACTGAACTGTTGATCCCAAGTATTTAAACTCCTCCACCTTTTGTTACCTCTACTCCCTGCATCCTAACCACTCCATCTTCTTCCCTTTCATTCACACTCATGTAATGTCTTTGCCCTACTCACTTTCATTCCTCTACTCTCTAGAGTAGATCTCCATCTCTCCAGGTTCTCCTCAAGCTGCTCACTACTCTCACTACAGATCACAATATCATCAGCAAACATCATCATCCACAGAGACTCCTGTCTAACCTCGTCCATCAACCTATCCATTACTATTGCAAACAAAATTGGGCTTAGTGCTGATCCTTGATGTAATCCAACCTCTACCTTAAATGCATCCGTCACTCCTACTGCAGATCTCACCACTGTTACACTGCCTGCATACATATCCTGAACTACTCTCACATACTTCTCTATAACACCAGACTTCCTCATACAAAACCACAACTCCTCTCTAGGCACCCTGTCATATGCTTTCTCTAAGTCCACAAAGGCACAATACAGCTCCTTCTGACCTTCTCTGTACTTCTCCATCAATACCCTCAGAGCAAACATTGCATCTGTGGTACTCTTTCTTGGCATGAAACCATACTGCTGTTCACTAATTATCACCTTCCACACTATTCTTTCCCATATCTTCATGCTATGGCTGATCAACCCCTATATTGACTACTGCTCTGTGGAGCTGCCAGCAAAGAAGAGAACGTCCAAAGAGGAGAGGTTTATGGATGTGAGAGAGGATATGCAGGCAGTTGATTTAAAGGAGGAAGATGCAGAGGATCACGGGAAATGGAGACAGTTAATCTGCTTTGGCGACCCCTAACAGAAGCAACTGAAAAGATACTACTACATCATCCTTATTCTTGAAAATCAGTACCATTACACATCTTCAGTCCTTAAGCATCCTCTCACTTTCCAAGATTGTGTTAAACAATCTAGTTAGAAACACCCTTCTATCTCTCCTAAACAGTCCCATGCGTCAGCAGGTATGTGATCTGAACCAACAGTATTTACATTCTTCATCCTCTTCAAAGCTGTCCTTAGCTCCATCTAGCTAATATGATGCACTTCCTTGTTCACTATCCTCACATGCCATCAGGGATGGAAAAAAATAATTGATGGAATAACCTGGTCATAAGTATATTCAGGTAGTAAGCTGACCTCATTCTCTGGGCACATAACATTGCTGAACCTAGACCTGACCAACTGCAGCACTTCCAGATCATAGCACTGCTCAAACAGGCTTGTACAGTAGGCACTAAGCATGATGGGTGCATCATTTCATGCACCTCTCCTCTTACCCTGATGCGCTGGAACTCTGGAACAGGGTAAATCTGGACTCATCAGACCACATGACCTTTTTCCATTGCTCCAGAGTCCAATTTTTATGTTCCTTAGCAAATTGTAGCCTTTTTTGTGATTTGCCTCACTGATCAGTGGTTTTCTTAAGGCTACACAGCTGTTTAGTCCCAATCCCTTAAATTTCCTTCACATTGTGTGTGTGGAAATGCTCTTACTTGCACTATTGAACATAGTCGTGAGTTCTGCTGTTGTTTTTTTACAATTTGATTTGACCTAACATTTAAGTAATCGCTGATCATGGTTATTTAAGATTTTTTTTCCCGAAACACAGAAAATCTAAATGGCGCCAAAACTGGCACAAGAAAATGCAACCACTGGGTCTATGCTTTTCCTCATGTATATGTACTTTATATTTTAAACAAAAATAATAAATGTTCAAAACACATCAGAAAACCAAAAATGTGTTTACATGACACTATAAACTCCAAAGGTAAAACAAATAGGAAAAACATGGTATAAAAACAAAGTAAACTGCAATAAGAAACACAGACATCAGCATCATCCTGTGAACATGGGGCATTAGTTTAGTGTTTAGACAGTTCCTGTAATGACTCTCCAGCTGCTTCCTTGAAAAGTACCTCTGCTGTTGCTGTTTAGCAGTAGTTCCCTTATTTCTGTCAGTTCATTATTAAAAAGAGGGCTTAAGGGGGAAGATGGTGTTCTCGCTTTTTCTAAACACTGCACAGAACAAAGGTTCAGAGTAGCTTCTATCCTTCCCTTTTTTAGGCTTACCTCCCATTTCCAGATTCTGCTTGTACCACTAACTAGGTGAGCTCAGGTTTGTAGAGATTACAAAGAGCAGACGGACATTCTTTAAAAATTTGTCACATAAAAAGGTTTGTGTTTTCTACCTTATTTATTAGGCTGCAGAAGGCATGAGAAAAATCACAATTACTCTACTTTCAGCTGCTTCCTAGCAAAGAACCTCTCCTATATGAAATGATCATGAAAGTGTCTATTTGGCATTGTGAAACAGCACAGCACACAGTTGGCCACTACAAAATGTATTCTCTGCATTTAACCCAAACACAATGTGTAGCAGGGGGTCAGCTCTGTCCAACACCTAGGGAGCCATGACAGGGCCATAACAGTCGGTTACAAATTCCTTAAGGATGGCTAAACTCTGAACAGGATCTTCCCTCTCTTCTTGGGACTTATATCAAATCTTATCTTTAGACTCTCCTTCCAAGTGGTCAAACAAAATATGCCTCATCCATAAATACCAAGTGTCTTGCCCTGATACCCAAAGTACCCTTGAACATGGGACAATTCTGCTCCCTATGAAGCATAAAACAATCTGTCAGAACATAACGGAATGGTGACCAAAGCTTGAATCCAAGAACAATCCTGGGCTTCCTTTCTGGAACCAGACCTCACTACAAATGCTTGGGAATCTGTCTGTTTCTACAGCAATTGTGCATTTTTTGCATGGAGTGGTTCTACCTGCTCAGTCAACTCCTGTAGATCAGTAGGCATGGTGGCAAAATCGGCACGGCTTGGTGCTACTTAAGGATGATTCAGTGCACCTGACAAGGCAACTACTGGTGCTACTAATTCCCCTGCAATGAATGTGCCTGAACTATAAAACGGAAAGAAGCCTGGCAACAATAAATGTTTAGGAAGACCCAATTTTGATGACCTGCTATAAATACAAAGCTATAAAATAGGGTTCCAACCCAGGCACAACTACACCAAAAAAACAAAACACAAATAAAAAAAAAAAGCTTGTTCTTTCTGGTCGCCTAAACGGTAAAAGTAATCCATGCTCAATTCACACCATCCGGACTCTACAACTTGAAATTAAGGAAGCCAAATTAAAACAAATCTTCACAGTAGCTGGTTGGAGGAATTCTCTTTCTCATTGTACAATGAAATGCCTCTCGGCTAATAAAATCAAGGGGTATTAATAGTTAAATGCTAACAGTCAAGACATTATGCCATTACCCTATAGTGGCCTTTGAAGGAACAGTTAGGCAACAACTAGAGTATATCTGCCTCTGATGATTGGAGGACCAAACAATCAAAAAAACAGAAATAGGTAGACCTGTCACAAACTTGATTTTTGGAAAGAAGTGGGTAGCTAGCTTATATTAATTGTCACCCACCTTTAATAATAATAAATGTGTTGTAATTTATCTCCGAGTAGCAACATTATTGACTGGTCCACACTTAAAATGCATTACAGCTGTCTGAATTTTTGTAAACTTTGGAGGGATTCTCCACTAGACAGCAGCAGGTCTGGCCAAAGAAGAGTTCTAGCAGGGACTTTGCAGTTTTTTGTATAGGGATAGAAGGTCCCTGAAACTTACCTGACTTATCATAGTTTCCAGTCATGAAAGGTAACGATTTACCGTGAGGGGGCTGATAGTAGATTTGGTAGGGAAGAAGCTTTTTTTTTTTTTTTTTTTTTTTTTTTTTTTACACCTATCTGAATTTACACAAGCCCTGCTCCATGTGCTGGAATTGATTTTTGGATTATACTTACAAGCAGCCTGCACACATGAACAATCCGCCAATCCTGACATAAGAAGCAGGTCTTACTGGAATAAAGGTGGGAACCTAAGGTAAGGAGAGTGCAGGCAAGGTTACAGTGGCAGGCTGGTAAAGCAAAGCCTTGGTGCTGCCCTAGCACAGACATTTAATCAGCTCCTACAGAGAGTCTTGTCATTGTTCCTATGAAGTAACATGCTGAGCAGTGTCCTTGTCTGCAAAGAAAAAAAAGGGTGCCCATGGAAAACTGCTGTTGTGATGCACTGGTATGCACAATATGCTTCTCCATCAGCATGTTTAAATTCCATTTACTGTATTTACTTGTGTATAAGTCGCACCCCTGATTTGGCATTGAAATTTGGTCCCAAATGTATTTTTGAGTGATATCTTGATTAGATTTTGGATTACATTTAGGCAAAAATGCTAATATGTGTACATATGCGTATCACATAACACACAAGTTACTACGTACGCGGTCACTGGTTTAGGTATTCAGAATGGCAGCATGTGAATTTCCTAGATTGAAATTTGTGAAATGAAAGGGATTTTTTTTGTGGATTATGTTGAATGACACTTTCAGATTTCTACGGGTAAGCAACAAATACGTGTATTCTAATAATTTAGAGGATAATTGCCTGGAAATGTGACCACTCACTGGTCTCAGTGCGAAAGTGTCAATCACTGAAGAAATTCCCTGTGTATAGGTTGCACCCCAATTTTTCATAGTGGATTTGGGTACAAATTTGTGTGACTTATACAGGAGAAAATACGGTCATTAAGAAATAATGACAATAAGTGTCATTGACCCCTTAATCCAGAGATTAGTCCTTGCACTTTGTCTCGAGGAAGAGAAATATGTATGCATATAACAGCATTATGTCCTTCACCCTGTGTATGCTGGGTTGGACTCCAGCACTCCCCCGTGACCCCATTTGGGACAAGCGGCAGAAAATGGAAAAATGGATAACAGCATTAATCTTACAAAGAAATTTATTTAAAAAGTATTTTATTTAATATAAAAGTGACCATTCTTCTCTTTGTGAAATACGGAACAGCCCACAGTGAACCACAACAAAATTACATCTCTTCATTTTACACACAAACATATGCAGCAGGGAGCGGCTATTGAAAGCACCCAGGAAGCAGTGACTGGGACCAGTACCTTGCTCAAGGGTACCTCAGGGCAACCTACTGGTAAGGGATTCGAATCCACAATCTTCCGATCTAGGGGCCTAGTCCCTAACCACTAGGCCACCGCTGTGCCCATAATGTGTCCATTTCTTTTGGAATATATAAAGATATATCCTGCAATTTCAGCTGAACACACCATACATACTCTGGTGTATACACATTCATTAAAAAATACAGTATTATTGCCACAGTAACCTAAAATCAACTAAAGAATATTTATTTCTCTTAAATCAACATTAGCCTAATTTAATCAAGCCTGGAATTTGAGGCCTTGGGGGATGGAACTGCCAAAAGCAGATAGCTTGTTGGTGTTTCAGTGCAGCAAACAATCTTTGTCAAAGCCCAGCTAAACCGTTGCTGTGTGAAAGTTTATTAATGAAAGCTTAACCTTTATGCAAATTTGTCTTTAAGAGCCACATAATGAGAATGTTTTGGGAAAAAAAACTCAATTGTGCTTCCTTGGCACTAACTTTGTGCTAATTTATCAATCACTTACATCTATAACTTCCTAATGCAAAAATGCCTCCAAGCTAGCAATCAAGGAGAAAAAGCAAACTTGTTTTGCCCTGTAGAAAGAAGCAAGCAAGAAATTCTGTAGAAGTCACACATTATTCTTAAGGGTCAAGAATGTTTCAAAGAGATTTAAGTAGGTTTAATATGCATGTACACCACACTTCATTTTAACATACTCCAGCCCACTAATTTCCTCACTACATCCTAACAATCACACCAACACATCCATCCCATATATTCCTATCTGATCCAGCATTCTGCCCTTCAGCTAATGACAATACACTATATTTTGAGGTGAAACCATTCACTGGTACCAACATTAAGAATGATCTAAAAAATGGTGGATTTTACAGGACTAATATCTGCTGGGGTTTCATCAGCTTGGGAAGGAAGGAGTGAGTCAAAAACCCTTTCTGTATCACCAGTCAAACAGTAACCAGGCAACAGGGAAAGTAATAGCTTTTGGTGTACAACAGAGCTGTGAAGTGCAGCAGTTCCTAAAAATTACTTCTCTCCTGCTCTTCTGACAGGACTGATATCTCAATGCACAGACATCACAAGCAAAAATGACTTTGTAATCAGCCAGCATATTTATGCAAAGTGGCTTAAACATGAAGAATCTGTTTGACAATCGTTCTGGTACATGATTAACAATAACTCAAAAAACAAACTTACATGTGACTGGATCCCAAATCAATAAATAATTTTAAATAGATCTATTGCTCTAATTGGTTTATAAAAGCAACAGATACAATAAAATAAATGTGTGAATATTTTCTATTTTTATATGGGGTGTGTGTGTGTGTACATGTGTGTGTGTGTATGTGTATATATATATATATATATATATATATATATAT